>OMPJ01040694.1:0-23263 GCA_900312935.1 Carapus acus
ACCCTTGTCGTCGGTCATTGTTGCAGATAATCACCTTGAGGTGTCCCCCCCCCCGCTTCGCGTCGGGTGGTGGGGACACCTCTCGGTGATTATCAAGCAACAATGACCTCCGACGCGTACATTATCCCGTACTTATTACATTTAGCGTCCGGAGGTTTAATTGCAACACAAAAATTAATGAATGAATATTTGCATGTCAATTGTTAATAAAAAAAAAAATCGATACAGTCCCGTCGAATATCGATACTATATCGACAAATAAAATATCGCAATATTTACGAGTATCGATATTTTCTCACACCCCTACAAGTTGGTATGTGCTTTGAAATCCTAGTGAGAGTCTGAGTGGGTTGCATCTAGAGCAGGCAGGCAATCAAACTTTTAATATCGACTATTTGACTCTGTCTAGAGTGCAAATGGATAGCTGGGACCACCAGGCTACACGCTAAGCACGATTGATCTGCACCCAGCGGTTAAATTGAACTGCAGATATGCTTGTCTTGTGTTATCTGATTGGCGCAGATCAAAATATTTACTGTGAGGCTTTGCTTGTTCTCGCAGAGGCTGGAGTAGTCTGTACCTCCCCCTGTGTGGTCATGTTAGGCTTTACATGCTGCATGTTAATGGCGACGATTATTTTGTTGTGAAAATCCCTGTTTTTTTAAGTATCCATCCAAACTTTTTTACTGTTAATGCAACGTTTTGTCTAGAGGATTAGGTGAGGCTCTGCAGTTGTGTATTCCATTTTATGCAGTTCCGCAGCTCCCTCGGATACGACCTCAAATAAAGCCATATGTCTCAATTGTACTTTCGTTTACACCAAACCCTCTCCGCATTTTCCAGCTTGGTGTTTACAAGTGCGTCAGCATTCTTGGGAGGCCTTAGCTCACCAGTTGAGCATAGGCTCCATGTAATGTCCATTTGTCTCTCTGGGTGTTGCAAAGCCAGAGGGCAGGAAGATAGAGAAGAACAACATTTCTCTTCCCACGCTGAGGGGCCACAGAGTTCAAATTATTTCTTATCTGTTCGCTTCTACAGCGGTAGTCCTCCCCCTTCACACGCCATCAGATCTCCTACAGGCAGCTAAAAATTGAATCGCCAGACTTACTCCTTCAAAACAGAATATACTTTCAGGCATCACAGCGCGATGCACCTCATGGTTTATTAAGCAGGTTTGCCAGAAATACCCTGAAATGGATTCGCTGCTGGTGCAGCCCAGGGATCCTTCTCATTTGTATAAGTGTGTTTCAGTGTCGGCCAGCAGTAGACATCGCACAGTTGCAGCTTACTGTGAAATGTCTGCCACTGTCTTCTTTGATCAGACTCTTTGTATATGTTTGCGTACCGTATGAGTTTTCTGAAGTAATTTGGTTGTTGAAAGTGTGTCTTGCTATGCCTGTTGTTTCTGATACTTGTTTACTGTTTTTTATTTTTTATTTTCGCCCACTCCATCCTCTCTGTACTTTTTTGTTTAGATCAACATTTTGCTGAATTTCAGCGCAGGGGAAGACTGTCCTTGTCCAGAGGAGATCCAGGATGAGCTGAACGCCTTCCACGAAGAACTGCGACTGCATTGTGGTACAGCTACCTGCCTCTCAGCAGGCTGAATATTTTTAAAATCTCATTTCTACTTCAAAATTTGCAAGCATTCATGTCTCGGTTCATCTGATCCTCCCCTCTGACTTAATGGATGCATTTTGTCTCCGAGGCTCCAAAGGAGTAACCGATTTAATTTCGGGGTTCAGGCGAGGTTCTGAGATCAAAATGCTATTTTTTGTGTGTCTGACCTTACTTTTTTTCTACATCCAGGAATTCCAATCGAGGAAGAAGAGGAAGAGCAGGACTTAACTATCAAAGGCCGCCTCCTCGCGCTGCTGTACAAGATTAAAGGGCCGCCACAGAAGACTGAGGAAGAACCCACCGAGCAGGAGCAGGCCGCTCCCAGTAAGTGAGAATAGACAGGAGAGAATAATAGCTCAATACATTGTGCACAGTAATAACATCTGAGGAATAAGCAGTCTGTGGAAGACAGGGTTGTTTCATATTGCTTTAAATCTTAGTTTGAGTCTCTCAGCCTTTAGATCATTACAAGAGGGCGGATGAGGCCTGTCGAGATGAATCCAATAGATGCTATCATTACATCTGGCTCATGTCAGCACATGTCAGGAAAAAAAGTATTGCGGCAGGAAACAGGGCCAGACACGTGGCTTTGTTATGGAAGCCATGGGGCCGATCCAAAAATAATTCAAACAATGTTGCGCTTTTCAAATCAAGAGGAGCACTTTGGGTACAGTATTTTCAATTATCCGAACGCTGTTGTCTCCCTTTGCCCGTCTCACTCTCCCCCTCCCGCTCCCCTTATTTGGATTCCGGTGCAGCTTCACCCTTTGTTTGTTACAGATGTTGAACTGTTTAAGTTGAGCACACAAAGTTCAGCAACACCCCCGGAATAACAATGCTTTCATTTTGAAGTCGCCGCGCCGCGTTTGGCGGACGCCTTCCGCATCCATCAATCCAGGACACCACGTTCCTTTGTAGCCGCGCTCCGGTGAATTGCCTATTTCCTCGTGCTTCTCAATGGTAACATTAGTTTTCCGGTCACAGTGGAATTGGGAGGCTCAGAGAATCGTCATTGCAGTGAAAGGAAAAAAATCGCTTCCTGTGTGATGCAGTTTAATTTTCAATGTCAGTCGCAATGTGTTCCATTCTCCTCCTTGTGGAAACTTCTTCACATAAAGTGTGATAAAGTTTCATATAAAAATGACGTGAGGGATGAAAGACATGCCAGGGGGAAGGGGCTAGCAGAGCTGGACGTTCAAAATAATAATGAAGGAATATACTTTAGGCCTCAGGACTGAATGTTGGGTGTACTTCCAATACAGAGGGATTGAGTTTCTAATCATTATGGGATGTAAAGGCTCTGAAACGGTGAGATTGAGAATAATACAAGGTGGGAAAACTGTGTCTCTAAAAGGTGAAACTGCTCAAACTGATAGTATCTTTTATTGTTTGTCATCCAAATCGTGCATTCTGGGTTGTCCCATCAAAGCAAACAAGACTTTGAATCTGTGCATTTACAGTTTATGTACGTACGGTACACCTAATAGTATATAGGAGTATATAATAGTCACTTTAAACCTTCCTTTTGTTTTTGCAGCAAACCTAAAGGAGCTCATCTCCCAGACCATCACAAGCTGGGCCCAAGAGTGTCATGTCCAAGATGTGGAGCTGGTTAGAGTGATGTTCAGCCTGCTGAGGAGGCAGTATGACGGTATTGGGGAGCTGCTGCGGGCAATGAAGAAGTCTTACACCATCAGTGCCGCCTCTGTGCAAGATGCGATTAACCTGCTGGCATCGCTGGGCCAGATCAGATCGCTGCTGTCCGTGCGCATGGGGAACGAGGAGGAGAAACTCATGATCGATGGACTCGGGTAAGAGAAACGCCGCGACACATGCGCCGTTACTTTTTTTTTTTTGAATTAGTAATATTTGAAACTGTTGGAATGCGATACTCCACGGCCTTCACAAAGCGCTGTCTTCCATTTCAAGTGACATCATGAATAACAAGGTCTTCTACCAGCACCCCAATCTGATGAGAGTTCTGGGAATGCATGAGACCGTAATGGAGGTCATGGTCAACGTGCTGGGAGGAGACAAGTCACAGGTAGGCAAGAGAAGCGGACAAAATGGAACCCTGATTCCATCACAGACAGAATGCTAAATACCACCGAAGAAGTGAATTTGTATTTGGGGCACCCTCTGAAATCATCAGTCCCTCATGTTTTATTTTAAGCCTTGCACAGTAAAATTAAAAAGCCATGATGTGTATTTGTGTGTCGCCCTGTCACTAAAGGCAGATTCAAAGCCCTGTTAAACATACAGCGTATGATAGTGATAGCATATAGCACCCACTGCATCAACCTTAATGGGAGCAGCACAAGAGCAATGGGATTAGACGAGTAAACAAGGCACCGCAGAGACAGTCGGGGAGAAGGGTGTGAGCAAGAAGCCTGTCCTTTTTGGGCAGCGCTGAAAGAAGCTGGAAGAGTTGGTTGTGATTTAATGCCACGACTTGTGCCAAGCGCGAAGTGAAGCTCAGACAGGGAGGCCTCGGGGAGACATTCAGGCCCTCATATCAGCCTCTGGCACCCACGTTGCATAGCTTCACCTCCCAGGCATAAATTCCAGACCAGTTTACTGCCACTTGATATGAGTAGTCCACTTTCAGCGGCCATAGAAAGTGCCCACAGCATAGCTTTTCTGTGACAGTGCAGAGTGGTCAAGTTCCAAATATTTACTCTTTGATTATCTCTGATATCGTCTCAGTCTCTTTACTTGTGCCGCAATCATTGGTCCTGCAATCAATCTGTAAGTTTCAAATGTCCCCCCCGCCCCCCTGCCCCACAGGAGATTGCTTTCCCAAAAATGGTCGCCAGCTGCTGTAGGTTTTTGTGCTACTTCTGCCGCATCAGCCGTCAGAACCAAAAAGCCATGTTCGACCACCTGAGCTACCTGCTGGAGAACAGCAGCGTCGGTCTGGGTAAGCAGCAGCAGCAGCAATGATGTCATCTCACTCATGACGGAGACCCATTTTTGCCGTTCTCAATGAATAAAGATGTGCTCCAAATGAGGTAGCTATGTTGGTAGAGGCCTTTCAGGGCGAAAAACAGGGACAAGTTTTATGTTGCTTGATGTAGAGAGTCACCTTTAAACTTGCTGAGAGGAGCCCTGTGTGTCCTACAAAACTCACTTCAAGGCAGATAATAATTCACAACTCACACAGCACCATAAGTGAAAGGGAAGGGAAAAGCACCTCTGCAATTAAGTGGATCGGTAAGAGAAGAGTTTGTGGATTATGTCCCTAAACCAGGGGTCGGCAACCCAAAATGTTGAAAGACTCATGCTGGACCAAAAAACTAAAAAACAAACCTGTCTGGTGCCGAAAAAAAATGTTAAAGCCTTATATAAGCCATATTAATGAATCAAATATTTATTCTTAACATTTTTACAGCATTGGAAAACGTTGAGAATCTTTGTGTCACATTTTCCCTCCCATAAAAAACATATTAAAACGTAAAAATGACGTTTTTCCCATTTTTATCCATTTTCACACATTTTTTGAAAATGCTCCAGGGAGCCACTAGGGCGGCGCTAAAGAGCCGCATGCGGCTCCAGAGCGGCGGGTTGCCGACCCCTGCCCTAAACTGTAAATGCTAGTTTGCAATATATCCTAATTTCGAGAATGAGTCTCTACATTCTCATCAACATTTGTCTTGTTTTGTCAATCATGACATGTCATGTTTTTACAACTGTCTGTACATGAACTTGTTCAGGATGTATTAGAGAAAATCTTCAAGACACTAATTGGTGTGTGTGTGTGTGTGTTACAACACATAACAGATGATGGGCTGTAAAATATCAGGATAATGTCATTACACTGCCCCCTGTTGTTTGCCTTTGTGCGTGTAGCCTCTGAAGCAATGCGAGGCTCCACTCCCCTGGACGTTGCTGCGTCCTCAGTGATGGACAACAACGGTCTGGCACTAGCTTTAGAGGAGCCCGACCTGGAGAAGGTATGCCACCTCAGCACGGAACAAAAAGCAATTAGAGACTAATGAGCTCAGCAAAGCCAGATATTGATCACAGTTTGTCATAATTGCAAATAGTTGGCGGTCAAAAGCTAGCGTTGCATTTTAATATGGAGGGAACAGAGCAGAACTGTCTGTCCTGGTGTATAATCTGTGTGTGTGTGTATGTGTGGTGTGGTGCGGTGCAAATCGGTGTGTGTAGGTTGTGACATACCTGGCAGGATGTGGCCTACAGAGCTGTGCCATGCTGCTGGCCAAAGGTTACCCAGATCTTGGCTGGAATCCCATAGAAGGAGAGCGCTATCTGTCCTTCCTGAGATTTGTTGTCTTCTGTAACGGTATGTACATATAACTGACTGATACTCGTCGGGTAACGAGCCTTGATGAAATCACCGGCCTACGGCCTCCACACAGACGCGGTCTTCACTAATTAGAACGTGTCAAGGTCACTTGACGTGTGCTTGCTATGCTGTACGCCAGGGGAGAGTGTGGAGGAAAATGCTAATGTGGTGGTGAAGCTGCTCATCCGACGTCCAGAGTGCTTCGGCCCTGCCCTGAGAGGTGAGGGAGGCCAGGGTCTGCTGGTTGCCATGAATGAGGCCATTAAGATCTCTGAGGATCCTGCTTTGGACCTTCCCGCCGGAGTCGCTGTTGGGTATGGATCCACATGATGAGGATGAAAGGCTGAAAGTACAAACGCCACCTGCAGTCGAAAGTCTGCCATGATTGTATGAGTTTCGGACTTGAAGCAGACTTCCGTTATTTTCACTACCACGGCAAATGCAGAATTTATTTGATATACTTTCAGATTGCAGAATGGAAAAGTGCTTTATTTTTGCCTTAACTTCAGACATTTTATGAAGACGACCCTAGAATTAAAATGCTAAAGATGTGGAGCTAAAGTAAAATGACTTGTCATATAAATTTTTTTAATTGTGTCAGCCAATCAGAGTGAGAGATATTGGCAAACAGAATGCCCACAATTTTCCTTGTGTGTTTCTTCGTCTGTCCCAGGTCTGGTGATGAAGAGGAGGAAGTCATCCATATGGGCAATGCAATTATGTCGTTCTACTCTGCACTTATTGACCTGCTGGGGCGCTGTGCTCCAGAGATGCATGTGAGTATCTGACCATAGAACAACAATGCTGAAAAAAATACCAGTTTCTCAACACTCAGAAATAATTTTATAAAGTTGTCTTATTCATATTCTTTATCCACACATATTTCTCTCGAGACCCCTGAAAAAGGTTAACGTTAAATGTGTCACCCTATTTTGCAGCTCATCAATGCGGGTAAAGGTGAAGCACTGCGTATCCGCGCCATCCTGCAATCTCTGGTGCCCACGACAGACTTAGTGGGCATCATTAGCATTCCCCTCAAAACGCCTGTGATTAACAAAGGTACATTTGTTATCCCTGTTCAGTTATAACAGATGTGCTGCCTTAAAAAAAATAATCCTAACATCATATCCATCGGCCCTTTTAGATGGTTCAGTGACCGAACCAGACATGTCTGCCAGTTTCTGCCCAGACCACAAGGCTCCCATGGTACTCTTTTTGGACAGAGTGTACGGCATCGACGATCAAACGTTCCTGCTTCAGCTGCTGGAGGTCGGCTTCTTGCCCGATCTCAGAGCCTCAGCATCACTGGACACAGTGAGTGAGAGACGCCACACTTTCAACCAACCCTCAGCGAATGGTCTCCAACTTTGACACATGATAATTTTTAAAGTTGATGCCCGGAGTGTGACTTGAACACTCCCAAGACATTGCCCGATTTCTGTCGATGGTCATGGGCCGTATAATCTCTCTGCTGTACCTAATCCCCTGCTCTGTCCCGCAGGAGGTGCTCAGCACCACAGAGACGGCGTTGGCCATGAACAGGTACATCGGCTCAGCCCTGCTGCCTCTCCTCACCCGCTGTGCAAGTCTTTTTGCCAACACAGAGCATTACACGGGGCTGATAGACTCCACGCTGCAAACCATCTACCGGCTGTCCAAAGGCCGCTCGCTCACCAAAGCCCAGAGGGACTCCATAGAAGACTGTCTCCTGGCTATCTGCAAGTGAGGACGCGATCGTGTTGACATGAGTTGAAATCTCACCGTTGAGCTGTAAACCTCAGTCCTTTCGTGATGATTCAGTTGGGCTCGCCTCTGGTCCGGTAGGGATAATATTTCTTGTGGAAATGCAGGTTGTAGAAACTGTATTCAACTGGCAATGAAACAGTTTTTAGTATGACATCTAGGCATCATTTCCATATCCAATCCCACCAACAACAGTTTGATTTAATGCCCTTATATTTCAAGAAGTACTCCCAAGGTGCCTCAGAGCAAAATAAAGTTCTGCAAAGACTAAGTGAACCAAAATAACAATTTAAGAAAAATCGTCTCGCTGCAGGATGTACGTCGTCATTATTCTAACCAAATAACGAAAAATTGCCTAGCAAATTGCGTAATTGCGCTATTGCCTTTTGACTTAGACGCAGAGACGCGTGCTCTCCTGTCTGTGTATCTTTATCATAACACAGCATAATCCCTCTCTCACTTGACAGGTATCTGCGTCCCTCCATGATGCAGCAGCTGCTCAGACGGCTGGTGTTTGATGTTCCCCAGCTAAACGAGTACTGCAAAATTCCTCTGCGGGTGAGAGAACGGACACGTCCGTGTCATTGTTTCATTTGATTTATGAGCTCAACAACTTGCCGGATAATTGGAGCCTGCAATATGAGACCAGAAAACCATTTTTTAATTCATTCGTCTTCATCACTTGTCCTTTTTTTTGTATACCACTGAAACTGCATGTGTGTGTACAGTATTTTGCAAAGTGAAAGCATGTCACTATCCACCATGTCTGCCTGATGTGACGCGTGTCAATTCTCCCAAAAGTTGACAACATTGTTGGCTTTCTTTTGCTCCTAGCTTTTGACCAACCACTATGAGCAGAACTGGAAGTATTATTGTCTACCGTCTGGCATGGGAAGCTTTGGCACTGCATCCGAGGAGGAGCTCCTCCTAACCAAGAAACTCTTCTGGGGAATATTTGACTCTCTTTCTCAGAAGGTAAGAGTCAGAAAAATCCATGATTCATTTCTAAGAAAGGACAGCGGGTAACTGAGGGACTGAGAGACATTAATACATTTACAATTTCAAGTCCAGCAGTGACCTTTAAAGGTTTACCACTTTTGTGCGACTGAGACTTGCCCTCCTCTTCCTTCCCTCCATTCCAACTTTTTTTAGTTTCATCTGGATCTCAAATCCTTCATATTGAAACACTTTGAGGGTGCACAAGACGGCGTGGTGGGAAAACGTTTTGAAGAGCTCTTCCTGTGTCCTTTTTGTGTTGTAGAAGTATGAGGCCGAACTTTTCAGAATGGCCAAGTCATGCCTGTGCGCCATCGCCGGAGCTTTGCCCCCAGACTTTGTCGATCCCACGTCTGGGGCAACAATGGCAAAGCAGGCGTCAGTGGATGCTGAGGGCAACTTTGACCCCAAACCCATCAACACTGTAAAGTAAGTGTGCGAAGACATGAGAGGAAATGTCACAGAGGAAATCGGTGAATGAGGAAATTATTTGTCGGTAAACTCAATATCTTCCACTTTCCAGCATCTCCCTTCCTGAAAAACTGGAGTACATCGCTGACAAATATGCAGAGCATTCCCATGACAAGTGGTCTTCAGAAAAGGCGAGCTTTTGTGCATTTGTTCAAGCCCTTTGGCGTCTTTCAAAATATCTTCAAACACACAACTAGCTAAGAATTGATCAATACACGCAGTGTTCTTACCTCTGATCCCTCTAATCTGCGCCTGATCACTGATGTATGCAGATGGCGGCAGGCTGGAACCACGGAGAGAGTGTGGATGAGCAAGCTAAAACCCATCCTCTGCTCAAGTCGTACAGCTCTCTGAGCGAGAAGGTACGCCCCACATACGCACTCATGCATACTTAACCACATTGGCAAGTATGCTGTCTGAGTATTCTGTCATATCTCAACTGCCGATTGTCGCTAAATTGGACCAGCGTTCTATCTGATCTCCTTCGTCGGCAGTAAATATGAATTACCGCTCTTTTACCGAAGTCAAATGCAATTTCTGCTCTGTGTAAAATTAATTAAAAAGAAACTCCAATGGGAACGTAACCCAGAAAAAGGCTGCCTTGTTTCAGTTAATCACTGCGGCGCATGACTTTGTGTGCGTCTTTGTGTGTCTTCGTCGTGCAGGAGAGAGAAACTTACGGGTGGCCGGTGAAGGAGTCCTTGAAGAGCATGCTGGCGTTGGGCTGGAATATTGAGAGGACCAAGGAGGGAGACGCCATGTTTCAGCAAAAAGAGAGTGAAAAACAGCAGTCATCTGAGGCGGAGGTAAAGGGTCCGCGATTCATCAACAGCCTTACTTTTGTAATACACATTTATTATGTAATGTGAATTACAAAATCATCCTCATCACGCACTGATATTGATTCTACCTCTGCATCTCTAGTGCAAACGAATAAGCGGTCGGTGCGGATTTCCAAGTAGTTTTTGTGCTGCGCTTGTGCTGCGTGTGTTTTTACGGGCGTTCACTCTGAAAATTACTCTGCGGTCCTCCCTCTGTTTAGCCACAGCATTCCAAGCACCGAGCTTCATTTATCAGTACCGTCATTATCCGCCACCACAGCTCCAATAAAAGGATCGCGTAAAGCTTTCCGCAGTGGGGAGAGACCACTACGGCTTACACCAAACCCTATTTGAAAATGAATCTGCGGGTCGTGCGGGTCGTCCTCTTTGAAAGAAGAGCCAACAGTTGCAGTCTCCCTTCAGGCTGTGCACTTCAATACAGGTGCAACGTCCAGAGATCAATCCTGTTATGAGTGGAAGCAGGCAACACTCTCCCCTGGCTCAGACTCAGCTCCCACGCTGACTTCTCATATTAAACTGCCTCTTACTGGAAGTGTCTTGCTGTGTATTGGCAGATAAATGAAACCATACTACTTGGCTGGATGTCCTCAGGTATATACTTAATGGTAAAAAGAGGCGTTACACTTGCGGGGGAAAGTTTGGTCGGTGATGAAAAACATGTACGGCAACTTGATTTCTGATGAAAACAATTTTTCCACAATGATTTGCATTCAACTCACCCTCAAGGACGTGAAATATAATACATCATATTTGTAGCGCGCCGCGAATAGGTATTCGAAGAGGAGATAAATCATCACAGTTGACACACTCTCCAGAAATACACAGCCTCAAATATTGTGCGCGGCTTTGATTTATTTGTTCAAAATACTGTATGACGTGATGCGGTTGTTCTCTCTGGCTGTGGAGGTTGATGAGTTCAGTCCTGCACCCGTGGACCTTCACAGCGTCACCTTGTCACGAGAGGTGCAAGTAAGTCTTCTTCATGCACGCTGTGTTACATAAGTGGCTGAATACCCCTCTGTCTCATGAAATATTGACTCTCGCTAAACAAAAGTGCCCTCACTGCAGGGTATGGTGGAAGCAGTCGCTGAAAATTACCACTCCATCTGGGCCATGAAGAAGAAAGCTGAGCTCAATAGCAAAGGTCTGTAGTGATCCCCTGATGGTGTGTCAATAAGCATTCTTCTTGTTATTCTCTATGCTTTTTCAGTTAATTGTCCCTAACTTTCCAATTTGCCTGATTCTGCTTGATCATTAACTAGTCAGAGCACAAAAGGAACTGAAATGCCTCTGAAATGAACTCTGTTCAATTGCAACTCCCAGGAGGAGGGACCCACCCACTACTGGTTCCCTATGACACCTTAACCGCTAAGGAGAAGCACAGAGACCGGGAGAAAGCCCAGGAGCTCTTCAAATTCCTACAGATCAGCGGCTATGCTGTCACGAGGTTCATCTTTTTTGTAGTATTTGGCGCAATGTGAGGCAAATTCAGTGGCCTGCTGAAGTTGCCGTCAAGTTGCTGCGGCAGGTTTTTGAAGCCAGCCTAGAGTCAGCATCGCAACGCACACATTTAAAGCCACGTAACGCGCTGTCATCTCGCAGAGGTCTGAAGGACATGGAGCAGGACTCGTCATCGATGGAGAAGCGGTTTGCCTACAAGTTCCTCAAGAAGCTGCTGATGTACGTGGACTCTGCCCAGGAGTTCATCGCACATCTTGGTAAGGGGTAGTCACATAGACCTTCACAAAGTGGGAAACATCACAGCTCTCGTCTAAGTCCTGGCTGCTGTCCACCCACAGAGGCTGTAGCCACCAGCGGGAAGACCGACAAATCTCCACACGACCAGGAGATCAAATTCTTCGCCAAGGTTTGACATCCATCCTCATCGATAGCGAACGGAACACTGCAAGTGTCATAAAGGTCCCTATTTTGGTCTAGTAGCTGCGTTCCCCCTCTGTAGGTGCTGCTTCCGCTGATAGATCAAACCTTCAAGAACCACTGCCTCTACTTGCTGTCCACACCCAGCAAGAACCTGAGCATTTGTGGCTGCGCGTCCAGTAAAGAGAAAGAAATGGTCACCAGGTATTTGCAGTGACACTAGACAGGCTCAAGACTGCCAGACAGCTTGCAAATGTGAACATATTTAATCTTGTTTTTGAAACGTTCCGCGCTTTGCGTCGCCAGAGGCCCTTTCCCTTGTCTGCCTCCATTAGCGTCTCGGTCTATTTTCTCCCTGTGTCTTTACCTTATTTCCTGTTTTTCCGCTTCTTCCTGTACTCTGCCGTTTGCCCAACTGTGGTCTCACTTTCCCTCTTTTCCAGTCTTTTCTGTAAGCTGGCAGCTCTTGTCAGACACAGGATTTCTCTCTTTGGTAAGAAGTGAATCCCCCCTCGCCCCAGGGCTGGCAGGCCTGCGCTGCTGCCGCTCAGTAATTGTATTTCCCCCTGACAGGAAGCGATTCAGCAATGATGGTGAGCTGTCTGCACATCCTCACTCATTCACTCGACACCAGGTAAGGTCACTCAGCATACAGGGACCGGACCGGACCAGCGCGGGCCAAACGTGCGCACAATGCGTAAACGTGCACTTGCTTCAATCAGAACAGTGATGAAGTCCGGCTCGGAGCTGGTGAAAGCCGGCCTCCGTACATTCTTCGAGAATGCGGCGGAGGACCTGGAGAAGCTGCTGGAGATGTTAAAACTGGGGAAGTTCCTGCAGTCCCGCGCGCAGATGAAGAGCGTCAGCCAGAGCATCAATTACGTGACTGTGGCCCTGCTGCCCATCTTGTCCGCCCTGTTTGAGCACATCAAGACACACGAATTTGCCTCAGACCTTCTATGTGAGTTCCCTCACCCCTACAGGAAATTTCTAACCACCACAGTGACATTTCCGTGGTTTCTCCTCCTGGTGTCATGTCCACGTTTCAGTGGATGACGTGCAGCTGTCCTGTTATCGTATCCTGACGTGTCTCTACTCCCTGGGGACGGGCAAGAACGTCTTTGTTGAGAGGTGAGAGGACAAGCTGACACAACGGAAAGGACCATTGATTTTCTGAAGCTGATGTTTAGCAGTCCTTGTGCGTTGGAACCAATGAGCAGCACATACAGTGTGTTGCTCAATTCATACTTCACCTGCTGATATCCAGGCATCTGCCAGCATTGGGGGAGAGCCTGTCAACTCTGGTTGGAGCAATGCCTGTAGCTTTCCTGGAGCCAGACCTGAACGGACACAACCCACTGTCCGTTTTCAACACCAAAACCCCGCGAGAGAGGGCCAGTGAGTGGGCCCTCCTTAATATTTGATCTACTGACAATCGTTAAGGTTGGATAACGTCACGAAGACTGCTTTTCTTCTGTGACCAGTCCTGAGTATGCCGGACACGGTGGAGGAGATGGCTCCCGAGATGCCTCGTCTGCATCAGCTCCTGAAAGATGTCAGTGACGTCTCTGAATCCGGCGCACGCTACAATGAAATGCCACAGGTGTGAAAAGCTAAAAATGACGTCCAGAATCCCAAATGCTCGACGTTGACGATGTCTTGGCCACTGTTGGGACGATCGATCCATCACTCTTTTTGCCCCCTGAAGGTGATTGAGGTGATACTCCCCATGCTGTGTAACTACCTGTCCTACTGGAGGGAGAAGGGTCCAGAGGACTCGCCCCCGGATGCACAGTGCTGCACCACTGTGACGTCCGAGCACCTCAGCCTGATCCTGGGAAACATCCTTAAGATCCTCAACAGCAACCTCGGCATCGATGACGCCCCCTGGATGAAGAGGATTGCAGGTAGCACTAAATCCATAGCTGGTATTGATGGTGACATTCTGGCAGAGGAATTTTAATTCTATTTTCAAACAATTTCAAGTGAGTTTAATTCTCTGTGAATGTTCCTCCGTGGTATTTCAGCAAAGGTCAAAGAAGTTTCGAAAAAGTTCTCGGCAACCCACTGAAACTTTTATTGAAATATTCAGAGCACAATTCACATTGTGCCCCTGAAGAAAGTTAAAACCACACCACCAATATACAAATGTTGAGTTAACATATTCATACTTTGTCCTGTGCTTTGGGATAATGCTGACATTTTCTTCTGTCACATTGCTTTTATCATCCCTGTCTTCCAGTCTATTCTCAGCCAATCATCTGCAAGGCTGGGGCAGATCTGCTGAGAACTCATTTCCTGCCAACGCTGGATAAACTGAGGAAGAAGACGGTGAAGGTGAGGGGAGGGAAGGGAGGGAGGCCAGCAGGGGTGTCGTGAAAGTGGCAGATGAAACCGGGTGTATATCTGCTGACACCATTAACAGCAGGACCACGAGCTTTGTGGCCTAATTGTCACATCTCCATATACACCCAGAAACTCCAGAAGACACGTGGTTTAACTGTTTAACTGTGTGTGCTACTCAACTTTTAACATTTAAAACTCATGATTGGATCAGTGTCTTCAGAAAAGATCTCAAAGTCTTGATCTCTCAATCCAAGGTTAATCTAAATCTTATGCAATGAGGATGATTGCAGTCAGGTCCTATCACCCTGCATCAACACTTATCCTCATTAATGCCTACAAGGGTGGAGTCCTATAAGGATGACGCAAGTCCCTGACGTTTTAAAATGGAGCGGAAAGTTTTTTGGCACCAAGTGTAGGTGCTTGCACCCGGATGTTTGCTCGCAAGAGTAGAATGTCCAGAAAGTATAATGTCCCGTGAACATAGGTGGTGGCGGAGGAGGAGATGCTGAAGGCCGACGGTAAAGGCGACAACCAGGAAGCAGAGCTGCTCATCCTGGACGAATTTGCAGTGCTCTGCAGGGACCTTTACGCCTTCTACCCCATGCTCATTAGATACGTGGACAACAATAGGTATTTATTTGTAATGTTGTGTCTCGAATGCACTGTTAGGACAACTTTTGTCCTGCGGCTCAGTCGCTTTCACCTCTCCTTTGTTCGTCTGAATAATTGTGTCCATATCTTCGCTGCAGGTCACGCTGGCTGAAGGAGCCTGACGCCGATTCCACTGAGCTTTTCAGGATGGTGGCTGAGATCTTCATCCTGTGGTGCAAATCCCATGTATGTCACGTCCACTCTGAGTGATCCAACTGAGAAAATGAATGTATCAGTCCAAAATAAGATGAAGACAAGATGAGAATCTTGGTGTTCTAATTCTGTTTTTCGCTCTGAGCCAGAACTTCAAGCGTGAGGAGCAGAACTTCGTGGTCCAGAATGAAATCAACAATTTGGGCTTCCTAACTGGAGAAGGAACTGCCAAGATGTCTAAGGTATGGGAATGGATCAATTGGAAGGAAAAGGATGGAGGTTGAAAAACACATTCTGCAGTACACTTTCACACTCACACTCCTCTCACCACACACAAACATACTCAAGGGGAGGAAACATGGATCTCTCCAGTATATCTGTACACCCCTTTATTCCACACTACATTGGTCGTGCTATAATGAAGGACCTCTCTGGGATCAATTTGGACTTGTGCCTCCCTCTGCTCCTGCTCTAACTGTCACCCTGTCAGCGCTTTGGCAAAGCACAGGCATAATGCCTCTCCCCAAGTGTTCCAGGTTTTTGCTCTGTAACAAACTTTGTAGTCCCCAGAGTGCTTCTCAAGCCTTTGGCAGAACTCTGAGCACGTGGTAAATGTGTCTTTTAAATCTAATTACGTAGGACGGATTATGCTGTTATGTGTCCTGATGTTATTTAAACATCTTGCAGAGGACATGTAACTAGACAGGGGTTTGCTTTTAAAGCCACACTTACCATGAATCAACTTATCGTGTCCGCCTGCAGTCAGGTGGGGACCAGGAGAGGAAGCACAAGCGGCGGCGTGGTGAATACTACTCCATCCAGACCTCTCTGATCGTGGCTTCCTTGAAGAAGCTGCTGCCCGTTGGTCTCAACATGTGCACACCAGGAGATCAGGAGCTCATCTCCCTGGCCAAGATCCGCTACAGTCTGGTGAGATGGCGCAACAGGACTTGGTGTAACTTAAACCACCTTTATGCTTGAAGCAAATATCCTTCCGTGTGGAAACCGGAGCTGGAACAAAATCCCTGTGTGGTATCGCTGATGTTATTTGTGTTTGTTGATTTCAATGTTATTCAAATTATAGAGGGACACAGATGACGAAGTTAAGGATCACTTGCGTCAAAATCTCCATCTCCAAGAAAAGGTGAGTAAGATCAGTGAATGTGGGCACCATTTATTGGAACGTATACTACAAAAAGTACGTTCCAGCACTGTATTAGTGTTCAAGATATGTTAATACTGTATGTCAGCGATATCAGCAATAGATGTGTTGACATGTCAATGGTGCTTCCCTCCATTTCAGTGTGATGACCCAGCGGTGCAGTGGCAGATGAACCTCTACAAGGATGTGGTGGTGAAGAGTGAGGAGTCTGCAAATCCAGAACATTCTGTGGACAGAGTGCAAAGCATCTCAGCTGCTGTTTTCCACCTAGAGCAGGTGAAACACAAACAGCTGTTTCTTAAACCTGTGCCCGCATGTTCATCAGGGATATTCACAGAGAATATGAATCAATTATGACTGTCCTAAATGTTTCAGTTTTGCTAATCAAGATTTATCGTCAGTGTCCACAATATAGATTGTTGTCGATATTTTTCAAAAATGATAGATGCTTTTCCTCTGTTGTCTTGTAGGTGGAGCAGCCTTTGAGGAACAAGAAGTGTGTTTTGCATAAGCTGCTGTCGAAACAACGCAAGCGGGCAGTGGTGGCTTGTTTCCGCATGGCTCCACTTTACAATCTGCCGAGGTGAATTTAACTCACACCTGTCACATAACCTGATATTTCTTTATCAATCTAACTGTACATAACAAACAGTCGCCTCGTAGCTGCGATTGGTTGTGGGCAAATCTTTTGTTTCTCTGCCCGTATAAACTCCTCATGACCTCCCTAATGACATTCTCTCCTCTGTGTTGTTCTCTTGCATAACACCTCACCATCCTCCCTCAGATACAAAAATAATAATTACTTCCTGAATGGCTATCGGGAGGTTTGGCTGGAAAGGGCATTCAAAGCCTCCAGCTTTGACCGCCTGTTCTCCCTGCTGACGGTAATGTGACGCTACAGGGCGAATGCTTCATTTCTCCCAACCCTCCCCTCCATCCACCGGGCTGTGGACCGACCTCTGCTTAGAAACTGTTGATTCTGATTGGTCAGTTAGAAGTGGAGAGTGGCGAGAGAAAATCCAGTGCCAGGGGACCGATGAAGAACGACATTAGCTTGTGGCTGGGATCGATTTATTAGTGATTCGCTGTCACTTGATATTGGGGAAACCACCACAAAGAGAAGAATACACTTAGCAGGTGTTGGGTCACTTTATCCAAAGGATTCTTTTTTAGGGTAGGATAACAAATTTAAGCAATACAAAAACCTATCACCAGCAAACCCAAAGGAACACTTAAGTGTAAGCCAAAGGTAAGACAGTAGAGGTACCAAAAATCCAAGAAGGTGATAAAGTCTGAATGTTCTTGTGTTAAACTGAATTGTAACCATGACCAGTCAGAAGAGCCAGTGGGTCCCACATCGACTGATTCCCACCCTGCCTGAAATGCACCTCCTCTAACCCTTCCTCCCACCCATCACTCCTTCCTGTCTCCTCCTAAAACTCACCGGAAGCCACCCTAATGCCACTCTACCTCCCCTCCCACCCCCCTTCCATTCCTCCCTCACCTACCCCTCCCCAGGCATCGCGCTATCAACCTCTTCATCCCGGCCTATCAGAGACTATGGATAGAGGCAGAGGAGTACTCCTTTGAGGAGAAACTAGTTCAGGATCTGGCAGTAAGTACTGGGCTCGCCTTGCCCTCGTCACCTGTGCCCTGCGTTGGCGCCCCACTGCCGGCCCTGTCTGCCGAATGCTTCTTTAGCTCTGCTCCCATGGAGCCGTGGGAGCGTGCCTGTGTGGGGACCAAAGCACGCAGAGGTGCCCGCTCTAGGCAAACAAAACGCTTCGTACAGAGATCCGTCAGGGGTCAGAGGCTGCATGACCAGCTCAGGAGACACAGGGCCAGCTCCAACGCTCTCGGCCGCCGTGTTAGAGCACGCTATGGCTTTCTGACGGCAGCGGTAAGCAAAGGGTCCTCCGCCAGGAAGACCCCCGTCACTAGCTGTCTGGTTGTCAACGCTGAAGTCAACCCCATCAGTTGTCGTCTTGGCTGTCAGTCCTGTAGCGTGATTGTGAAGGTGACGTTCTGTGACGTCAGTGGCATGCTCGCGTCGTCATGTGAAGGTCACTTGATGTATTTGGTGTGGATGCGGACGAGCAGCAAATCCATCGAAACGTCAAATAAGCGATAGCGAGTTGGGTGACAGATGCTAGATAACGTCCCTTTGTAGAATATCTGTTCCCATCAGGAAGCGATGTTAGAAATTGACAAGCTGTTCATTCAAGGAGCGATTGACTTAAGATTTGGTTTCTCAGGTGTTGTACTGTTGTGTTGATCCCACCTGTTGAGCCTGTGTACTGCCAGGAAATCATTTCTCACGTTCATAGTCATGCCACCACATGGCTCATTGCGTGTATGCATCCGCAGTAACATGCATGTATTTTTGGAAACCCTCACGACCATCGTCATCCATACGTCATTTCATATTTTCAAGGATGTGACAATTCTAATTGCATGTCTATTAATAGTCTCCTTTGTAAACATAAACATCTATAGGGTATTTACGGTACATTCCAAATGATGATGAGTTTAAGCTAATGCACAATGCTGATTGTATTCGATACTGGGCAGAGATAACGTTTCTATTTGCGGGGCTCTGGTAGAAAACTCCAATGAAAATGGTAGAGGAGGAGGAGGAGGAAGTAGCAGAGGCTCAGCCAGACCCTCTGCACCAACTCATCCTCCACTTCAGCCACAACGCTCTGACAGAAAAGAGGTGAGATACTTGCTCTGTGTATTGTTGTTTGTAGATACCCATCACCAATTTCACATTTTTGCGTCCCTCCCGATCCCAAAAACAGATACAGAGAAATGTGTGATTTTTATTTCTTCCTCACACAATAAATCTTGATTGTAAAAAGTGACTCTTGTATGCAAAACCAACCCCGGATATGAATTTTCTTTCAGTTCCCTGGACGAAGATCCGTTGTATATTGCATATGCAGACATGATGGCAAAGGTAGTTTAGTTCCATTGTAAATAAAAGATTGACACCTTCACGTGGATGCCAATCAGGCGGAAATTTGAAGTGTGTGTCCGTCCTCAGAGTTGCGCAGAGGATGAGGAGGAAGAAGAGGAAGAAGGAAAAGAGAAGACTTTTGAGGTATGGCCTCAAATGCCTTTGCATTGTCAGCTGGTCAGTTTTCTTCGGCCATTTGTACCATCTGTTTTTTGCTGTTTAGGAAAAGGAGATGGAAAAGCAGAAGATCCTGTATCAGCAGGCGAGGCTACATGCTCGTGGAGCTGCTGAGATGGTGCTCCAGATGATCGGTGCCAGTAAAGGTGCAGAGATTTTCTACTTTTGTGGGTCAACTAGAGAAATAGTCATGGTCCGAACTGAAGATATGCAACACCATTGAGCGGCGAGTCTTTTCGGTGACATTCTATCGAAGACGTTCGTTCAAAAATGTTGAAAAGCCATATTGGACCAAAAAAGTAAAAAACTAAACTGTCTGGAGCCGCAAAAAAATTTAAAAGCCTTATGAATAAATCAAATATTTATTCTTAATATTCTTACAACATTGGAAAATGTGAAGAATCTTTTTGTCACATTTTCCCTCTCAGAAAAACCATATTAAAACAAAAAAATCACATTTTCCCCATTTTTATCCATTGTCACACATTTTTGAAAATGCTTCAGGGAGCCATCAGCATGCGGCTCCAGAGCCGCGGGTTGCCGACCCCTAGTTTAGAGGGTAGTATATTTGTCTGAAAAGTAAAAGCCAGACACCTCTGCTTTTTTTTTCTTTGTTAATGAAGTCCATTTCTTCCCCCACTGTCAGGTCATCTGGGCCCCATGGTGACCTGCACCCTCAAACTGGGTATCTCCATCCTGAATGGCGGAAATGTGCAAGTTCAGCAGGTCTGCTTGCACTTATTTGGCTTTTTGTGGACTATTTGTCTGCTTCCGCCATTGTATAATGACCACTGGTGGCAAGGAAAAAAACATTTTGTGCCACCTATTTTTTCCACAGACAGATTTTAACGGTTTCCTCCTCGTTCCCCACAGAAAATGCTCGATTACCTGAAAGAGAAAAGAGATGCAGGCTTTTTCAAGAGTCTCTCAGGACTCATGCAGTCATGCAGGTACTGTGATGAATATGAGGAGCAGAAATTCTTGTGTCGAGATACAAAGAGGAGCTACTAGCTAATTGCCGATTCTCTTGGCACAGCGTCCTGGACCTGAATGCATTTGAGAGGCAGAACAAGGCAGAAGGACTTGGCATGGTGACAGAGGAAGGATCGAGTAAGTGGGAAGAAAGCATTTCAGATTCAATTGTACCCTTTCTTCAGAATCAGAAACACTTAAATAATCCCAAGGGAAATTATTTAAGATCACATAGAAGGCTGGGTCAAAGGTTGACAGGTGGTATTGCCTGGTTATCCCAGAATTCCTCCCTTCACAAATTCAACGTGGCACCATGACGACCGCTTCCACGATGTAGATCGGTGGAATTTGAGCACGATGCCAGAGCCATAGCTGTCGCCTCGAGATATTGCTGACCGAGGGAGTATTTGTCACATTTCATTGCACGTAAAGTCAGATTTTATGAGCACCAATTATTTCTAAGTCAGGCTATAAGTCACCAATATGAGGCTTTAAATGTCTCCGTTTCTTAATGAGCTAATTTGTGGAAGGAACGCACCAATCTGATTTAAATGGACCTTGTTGTCATTCACCATCGCAAAACTAGAGGTCTAGTCCCACCGAGACACATCCAACCCCAGCTGGGCCCATTCACTACAGATTTTGCATCAGTAACGTCAATTGCGATGAGTCTTCAAGCTCATCTTACACGACAATGCCCCGCCCCTGCCGTGGACCGCACTCAGCTGACTCCTTTAGGGGCCTTTTGGGCATTTAAATGAAGAGACATCCAGTATCTGTAGACATGTTTAACGTACTGGCCCAGTTGTGTTTTCAGCTCTCGATGCGTTATCGCTCCCACGGTTGTCGTAGGAGACACGGTCTAACATTAATTCAAAGTCCTCCGTCTAGTCTCTTTTGGGACAACAACATAAAACTCCGTCCGTGTCTTCATGCTTGCACCATCTGCTGAACATTTTCCATTGCGTCCCCTGTGTAACTGTCTCCCGTTAATATTTGTGTCCCTGTTACTGATTTGACCTTTCCACCCTAACTCACCCCCACATTTTGGGACTCATCGTGTTGCACAAATAATGACGAAACCCGGGTTGGCGATGTGTTGAGATCTCCCCCCTCCAACTGTCCATCTAAAATTAATTTTTTAATTGCATGCCATGGGTCTCAAGTCAAATATCTGTATCTCTTTGTATTGTAACTCAATGTCCTCTCTTTTTGCTTATGTCTTTGTTTACTGTTTGTCTCCCTCCTCTCATTTTGTAAACCCATCGACGGCAGCCCACACTGAGCGGGGTAAATAGCAAATTTAGATCGTCCTGATGTGGCTATGCACCCACCCTGAATGTCTTCTTCCTCCATATCTGTGGTTCACACCCCCTGCTTTATTTGGAACCTTGGTTCCCTCCCCTCCGCCCCATCACACCCCCAGACGTCCCCCGCAGGGACGCACCGTGCATGCCAACTGTCGGTGCACACATATAAGTGGATGCCGGATCCATTGCTTGTCCTTTGTGTGATACTTGATACCATTCCCCTCCATGTTAACACATACTAATGGTAATCCCACTCCCGAGGCTCGAATCGCGATCAAAGCCAGCGGCCGCGGGTTTGGCTGGAGGTATGCGGACTCATTCATAGCCTAAGCACAGCTTTGTCTTGCTATGGACTTGGGGCCTATTTCGCAAAGCTGGTTTGCACAAAGATATCTAACTTTCACATGGTTTTTTATCTGCTTCCAGATATGTACTGTATTCTGCTGTGTACAGCGCTTTTGAATGGATTCTGTGGTTTCTTCAGACTGTGATTACGTAACCACATCTGTCTCCCGTGCTTCTCTGCATCGATATCATACATCAGGCCAACCTTGTCCTGCATGTGAAAGTTATTAGGCGACCACCAGCTTATGGAAATGTCCAAGTGTTTCACTGTTATTACTGTGAGAGCATTTTTACAATCAGCACCTTGTTTTCAGTGTCAACCTGTGACCTCAATATCCTAGACGTCAACCCGTCTTTTGTAAACGGAGCCTGTCCTGCCTGCTTCATGTTAATTGCTCCCGAAGGAGTATTCGAACATTGTGGATACTCCATCATTTTTATCAATGCGTGGACGTACAACATCAATCTTCCAACCTTTGCATAAAATCACTTTTCCCCAATAGGCTCCAAGGTCTTACAGAATGACGAGTTTACGAAAGATCTGTTCCGATTCTTGCAACTGCTTTGTGAGGGGCACAATGGAGGTGAGGTCACTTTTTTTGTACTGCAGATTGACACATATCAGTCAAAATGTGATTATTGTAATCGTTGACGTTCCATCAGAAAAGTAGTGCAATGGAAAAAAACTAGGGATGTCCGATATTGGCTTTTTTGCCAATATCCGATATGCCGATATTGTCCAACTCTCAATTTACCGATACCGATAACAGGCGATACCGATATGTGCGCCGGTAAACGCTTCAGGAGTGCATAGGCACTATTTCGGTGTAAGCACGCATTATTTTATTTTTATCGGTTTTTATATTATCGGTTTTAAAGCAAAAAAATCTGATACCGATATTACATTTTTATTAGGGATGTCCAATATTGGCTTTTTTGTCGATATCCGATATGCCGATATTGTCCAACTCTCAATTTACCAATACCGATATGTGCGC
Source organism: Carapus acus (assembly GCA_900312935.1). Classification (NCBI taxonomy): domain Eukaryota; kingdom Metazoa; phylum Chordata; class Actinopteri; order Ophidiiformes; family Carapidae; genus Carapus; species Carapus acus. The sequence goes on from OMPJ01040694.1 coordinate 22,933, forward strand.
CGGTAAACGCTTCAGGAGCGCATAGGCACTATTTCGGTGTAAGCACGCATTATTTTATTTTTATCGGTTTTTATATAATCGGTTTTAAAGCAAAAAAAAAATCCGATACTGATATTAGATTTTTATGATAATATCGGTGTGCCGATATTATCGGACATCTCTAATTTTTATGCTAATATCGGGCCGATGATATCTCTAAAAAAAAAACGTTTGTTTCTTTTTCTGTGTCAGATTTCCAGAACTTCCTGAGGACCCAAACCGGGAACACAACCACAGTCAACATCATCATCAGCACTGTGGACTACCTGCTGCGCCTCCAGGTGTGCATGCC
>OMPJ01040696.1:0-15413 GCA_900312935.1 Carapus acus
CCCCTCGCTTTAATTCAGTGGAGGATGGGGTGATGGACGATGGCCTCAGTCCTCTCTCTCCATTCATCACCTGTGAGCTCGCTCTCTCTCTCCCAATCCTCACCTATTAATTCCCTCTATACTCATCTCACTTACTGTCCTGTCTTCTTGCCTCCCGCCCAATTCCTCTCCTCCTCACATTACTCTCTCTCTCTCTCTCTCTCACTCTCTCCCCCTCCTTCATTGCTCCCCTGCTAATTTGCAGGTGGCGATGTGATGAAATCTAACGAGGGAAATTAAAAATGACCTCCTCCATCCACCAGCTCACGCTGACTTCCTTCATCCGGCACAGTAAAAATAAAAAAAAATAAAAGAAGGACCCACACAGGTGTGCAACAAACACACAAGCAAACAAACAAACAAACAAACAAGGCATCTCCAGCGTTCCATCAACTCTGAAATGTTTTCGCCGCAGTTTATTTGTCTTTTCTTTTTTTTTCTTTTTTAAAGACAGTGGAACCACTGCAAAAACAAGGGAGAGATAAAGGAGAGAAAACAGACACAATCGCTCCTGACGACTTCATAAAAGCCCGGATCGATACAACGGGGAATGGACGGATGGAGAGACGGAGAGGTGGAGGCACGGAGAGGTGGAGAGCACATAAAGCTGATGGATGGATGGAGGCCGCAGCGGCAGGGCGAAATTAATTAAACTTAAGAAAATTCATGATGATTGGACGCATCCGTAATGACTCCGGGTGGCAAGGAGGGTGGGTGTGTGTGTGTGTGTTTGTGAGTGTGCGTGTGTGTGATTTAACCCTCCTCTCAGTCAGTAACTCAGCCAGTTAACACGCCCCTTCCCATTTGTCTGTCTATTCCTCCTTCCATCCAACCGTCCATTCATGTCTCTCTATCTGTCCTTCTGTCCACCCGTCTCTCCGCCGGACCGTCGCGCTTGACGGGTGCACCGGCGTTCACACACGCCCAGTAGGCAACTGGCACAGGCGTAAACACTGATTTCTTCGTGTTTGCGTGCGCGGAGAAATTCGACTTTTCCAAATTTATGTGTCACTCTTTTTTCACCATAAAACCAATTTACAAACTCAAAGTTTAATCTTGAATCCTGCTGTTTTATGTACATTAGTTTATCTTGAATTGTTTCTAGACGTGTGAGAATCGACCACACCACTGTCTGAGGTCACACAGGCTAATCGAGGGGTCATGGGGTGTGGGGGTGTGGCCAATGACTTAATCGTTAATCAAATATTGAACATGGACAAAGTTCATCAACAAATTCATTGCAGGGTCAAAGGTCACATCAGGCCCAAGCAATCAAGTGTGACTGGCCAATCATGGCTCTAGAGGGGGCGGAGCTTAGGCATTTGGGGTGTGTGGCCAATAGGCCTATTCTACACTTGCTGTGCACACACACGCACATTTCTCTGCTTTTATTCCTGCGGTGACACTGCGTTGATTTGTATTTTTTGTTTGTTTTTCGTCGACGCTTGTTGACATCAGCGAGTCCCTGAGTGCCGCGGTGCTGACTCCTGTGTGATTACACACACTTGGCACCTGCAGCCCGCAGCATTAATTCATTAAGCCCGGCGCTCTGGCACGTCGGCTCGCCGCTTTCCACGCCGCCGATCGATTCAATCCGCTCATGGATCGTTTCGCTCCGCTCCGATGCGGAACTATTCCACTCCGTTTTTTTCCTGCAGTCACGTCAAACACAGACAGCGGGGTGGGGGTGGGGGAGACAGTTGCTTCGGTATTAAGGAGAACACAGGAGCAATAACACACACTCACCGACTGACTAACTTTGTGTGTGCATTTGTTTGAAAATACAGAAACATGCAGAAACAAAATTTTATTCTTTATCATAATGTTTCTCTCATTTCTCCCCTTTCATCTCTGCTCTGTATGAGTGAGTGAGTGAGTGTGTGTGTGTGTGTGTGTGTGTGTGTGTGTGTGTGTGTGTGTGTTTGTGTGTGTGTGTGTGTGTGTGATCTTACCGTTGAGCTGAATTTGGCTCCAATTACACAAACACTAGCTGCCGCAGAGTAACACACAGAAAGGTCTCTGTCTGCCGTTCCATCTCTCTCCACCTCCTTCTCCCCCACCTCCACTCCTCGTCCCGCTTCCTCCCCTCTTCTCTCTCTGTCTGTCTGTCCCCAAGGCTTCCCGTCTCGCACTCATTTGTTCTATCTCTCTACTCTGTCTCCTCGCTGTCTCCTCCTCTCTCTCTCTCTCTCTCACTCTCTCTCTCCCTCTTTCCTCTCATTCACTCATCTCTCTGAGCACCCTGTGCTGTCGTGCTGTTGCCGGTGGCGACACATTTGGGCTCATCAGTAAAGCAAACTCTCCTCTGCAGCGCTCGCTGCTCCGTCGTCTGCCTCTTCCGCTGGAAAAGTCACCAAATTCCTTGTAGCCTCTCACACACTTACCCTCCTCCTCATTCTCCTTGTCGTCGCGTCAGCGTTGATTCCGGTTGTTCTTCTTGCTGAGGAAGTCCTCCTGTTTGCGGGTTGAAGACTTGATGAGCCGTTTCTTCAGCTGATGTTCTAAACTTCACATTGAAACTTTATTAAAACATTCATGTGGTTATGCAAGTTACATACATACCCACATACATACTGTACATGTCTTTAAACATCATGTGACTTGTAACTGCTGACTCATTGGACTGAGAGACCTCTGTACCAATGAAGGTGCAAGGGAGCCATCCAGCCGCCTCACCCTCGACACACACACACTGACAGATGAAGGACAAGGAGGAAATGGGTGTGTGGGGTGTGTGGGTATGTGTATGTGTATTACATACAAGTAAGGAAGGTATGGCCACAACAAACTAAGAAAAAAAGGACTCTAACGTGTCCAGAATAAGCTCAAAAATTAGCTCTATTTAACCTCCCATACCAAAACAGGAGAAAACAGAAAGAAGTAGAAGTAGCGGTGTTGGGCCAATCACCTCTCACCACCTGCAACGAAGAAGGGCGAGAGCACAAACACAAACTGGTGGATGACACCACCTTGTGCCCAGGAGGACACACCACACATTTGTTTTCCCTGATCTCCTCAAAATGACCAGGAAGTCAAAACAGCGTGCGTATGTGTGCATGCTCGGCCATCATGAGCTCTGCTATCTGCTGTTTTACTTTGAAATGATCACTACAGACTCTACATCTTCCTGTCTCTCTCTCCTGCTCCCTCTCCATATCCTACTTTGTCTTCATTTCATTTTTCTTCTTCTCTTCTTCTCTCTCCTTGTCTCTTTCTTCCTCCCACTCTCTCCCCATCATCTTTCACACACCCTCGCTGTGTTCATCCACCTCTGTCTCTCTCCATTCCCCACCCTACCCTGCCCTATCACTTCCTCCCTACCCTCCCCCTGCGTGCGCGTGTTTGTCACCGATGACTAACAATCAGATGTCAGCGGTCAGCGTGTAGCGGCCTCTACCTCCCCCGCCGACTCCCGCTGCTCCTCTCACTTCTGGATATTTCGATGTTTCTGTATTTTTCGTTTTATTTGCAGTCCATTTATTCTTCAACTCTCTGTCCATAAACAATTACCCTCCATGGCGGCGTGTGGTCCAACAAGGGCCTCTTTACTCTCTCTGACATATCTGACAAGAAGAGGCAGCGGTTGGTCTGATTCACCGCCTGACTGGCAGGGAAAACACACATACATAAATACACACACACACACAAGCTCTTTGGACACTTGTCTCTTTCCTCTCTTTTTCGGGCTAAACAAATCCCAGCCTGACTTAAGATCACGCTGCCGCACCTCAGCTCCCATTTTCTGCTCTAACTTTCCTTACAGGCGGGTAAAAAAAAAAAAATTGGAGTCAAATCTCGGCCATGTTTCAGTGCCGCTGGAATTGAGACTAAAAATACGGAGAGACACATCCACACAGATGCTGTCAGATAATGACGGAAAAGAAATAATAAATCCCTGGCGTGTTCCGCCAATCTGTGTAGCCGTCCCTCGCTCCTGTTGCTGATCTCTTCGTTTTTCCCGCGGCCGTATTTACCTGAGCCTCCTTGTTTTCTGGAGGAATATTTCATACGTTACACCATTTGCCCTCCAGGCGGGAATTGTGGCTCCTAACCTGTCGCCACTCTGGTTCTGTCCTTGTGTGCGTCAGCTGTCAGGAGCCGTCACACCCCGACAGGCCTGGCTTTGATTGACAGGTTACACAGCCTGTGCTGAGGTAACACTACAGCAACGCCAGGGTGTAAACATGTTTTGTTTTGTTTTGTTTTGTTTTGTTTTGTTTTGTTTTGTTTTGTTTTGTTTTGTTTTGTTTTGTTTTGTTTTGTTTTGTTTTGTTTTGTTTTGTTTTGTTTGTAAAAATGGAGAAGATTGTCGTTTCCAGAGTCGTAGAGTCATGCTCCCAGTGCGTAAATCAAAAAGTACAATAAGTACGCGAGGTATGTCTGTTCCCACTGCATTCTCACCCTGCGGAGGTCCTCATCAGCACCCGGGCAAAGGTCAAAGGTGAGGCACAGCTGGAGTCTGAGCCTGTGTTGCCATGCCAACGGGAGCTGCAGACTTCCCTCTCAGGGAGAGGTGAGACCTTCGCTCTCATTACACACCTCCTCATGTTGTTGGACTCCTGCACACCTTCCTCCTCTCTGTTTCCTTTTCCCCCGGGTGTCATGTGACCTGCGTCGCTCCTGCAACCTGTCAGGGAGCCCATGATGTTTCATCACCTCGCATTCTGTCTCTCTCTCTGTACTTTCTCTTTCTCTCTCTCCCCCCCGCAACTCCTCCCCTCTCTATTTCTGTCTGGTTTCCACGTGTGACCCCATTCTGCTCCGCTCCCCCGTAGCCTTCTTTCGTCCTCTCCATCCTTCCACCCTCTCTCCTCGTCTTCTGTCCCCCTGTGGATCCCCAGACACTTCGTCGGCTCCCTGCATGCGCTAAAGGCCACAGTTCTGCCGCGACACACTCCGCCTAATGAGGACCAAATGGGTTTACAGTCCCCCAGTCCGCTGTGACTACTATAGGTCGATTTCTCCACAGCAGTGTGTGAATTTGTGTGTGCGCGTGTCTGCGTGCATGCTCGTGTGCGCGTGTGTGCGTTCCACACGTTTGTAGTGTTTGCACGTAGCGGCTTACATGCAGCATGTGGCGGCGCACACAGGTGTGTTTACCTGTGTGTGTGTGTGTGCGTGTATGTGTTTGTGCTTAAACCTGTGTGTTGAAATTTATAACTCATTTTAGAACACATGGATATGTGTGTATATGTTTCAATTATCTTTGGTGATTTGCATCGAAATGTGTCGTGTAACTGTGACTGCAAGTGTGCGTGTGTGTGTGTGTGTGTGTGTGTGTGTGTCTGTGTGTGTGTGTGTGGTTGTGTGTGTGTGTTAGACAGAAGAGTGACAATGGAAATTCCAGGCGAGGTCAAATGCTGTTCAAACTGATGCATATATAGTAGATGCCACCCAGATGTACACTGAATGTGTGTGTAGGTGTGTGTTTGTGTATGTCTGTGTGTATGTATACAGTGTGCACTGTATATCAACGTGTGTGTGCGTACATTTGTTATCAGTTGCATTACGCAAGCCAAGGTTATTCCGCAGAGCCACACACACACACACACCGAGTCATCCAGCAGAAGGTCTCACACACACTTCATATGTCTAGTTATGCGTCAGTGCATGTGAGCAAGGACACAGCGGACACAACGGAGACAACGTTCCGCCCAGCCTTAGCTATGCGCACGCACACACACACACACACACACACACACACACACACACACACACACACAAAGCAACTGTTGGCCGGTGTGGCTCCAAAACGGTGACCTGGCCAGCTGGCCACCTGCAGAGCGAGCTGACAAGCAAGAGGAAAGAGGGAAGGAGGAGAAAGGACGGGAGGGAGGAAGGTAAGGGTGGACAGAAGGGGACAGACGGACAGAACCAGGACAAAGACAAGGTCATGGAGCTGTATTTCATGATTGAGCAGCATCAAAATGTGACAAATGAATGACTTTGCTGTTAATATTAATACTAAGTGGAAATTTAAGAATTACGGATCTAGTTCTGAGGGGAGGAGCTCATAAAAACACTGAGAGACATTATCTGTCTACCTCTCACATACACAAGTGTTATGAGTGTGATAAGTGTCCATCCATCTTTTCAAACTTGATAAAAACCTAGAAATAACATTTCTATTTCTCATTGCTTCAAAATCTCAGCCCTTTTTTTCTGATTTTAGTGTACATCATATGTAGATGTCTATATTTGGACTTAAACACACTCAGCATTCATGATCACAATTTAATTTATGTCATTTTATATTCATCTTCTCTTATCTGATCTGTTTCTTTGATCACTGTTTATGTGATGTCTCTTGGAAACAGACAGAGCGTCCCTTATGCTTATTCTGACATAATCTTGGAAGTTCTGCACCCGCACATATTGAAGTATTGTTGGGACATTTATGTCTACTTCACGTATGTTTTTATTGCTTGTTTTGCATCAAAGAGCACTTAAAGAGGCCTCAAGGAATTTAGAGCAGCACCCAAGTCAAAGCCTGGATGGCGCTGCACGCTGTTGCATCCACCAAACGATTGAAAAACAAATATATGCTGAGTATTGAGCTGCTGTGAGCAGAATTGATGCCCCATAACAAATAATTCAGACAGAGTTCAAGAGCTCCTTAGGGGCCTCTGTAATCCTTCCATCCTCAATTCCTTGCTCAGAAACATCCAAATTGGCAATGTGCAAAATGCAGATCTTAGATATAAATATTTCAGCAGCAGATTTTGCCCGTGAGATGCAAAATAATGCCGCTCAGATGCTTTCGTTCCTGCAGAACCGCTGTCTTTTGTGCAGAAGCTGCTTATTTAGCGTCGAATGCAACAAAACTTGCCTGCAGGTTGAGAAGCGGAGTCACCCAGCGTGTCACCGAGGGATCCGTCAGCGTGGCAGGAGGCATCGGTGACTCACATGGTTGTGTCGCAAAGGTTCTGTCACGCTCACAGTGACGGCCCGAGTGTGGGGTGGAGGGATGAGCGCCTGGAAGCAGAGGCAAGGGTAATGGTTGTCATTATATGGGAGCTGAAAAGTCGGCGAGGAATCACGCTGACTCGGCGACTTTTCCCCTCTGCCCCCCTGCAGAGACCTGGGCCCCAGCGCACGAATCAGCCCGTTCCAAAGACCCGGCGGGGGGCCTGTGCCAAAGGCTCCAGGTCGACGTCACCCTCAGAACCACTTTCATCAAAGTCGACATCAGCACCATCTGGAACACCGACGTCATCTGCAGCGCTTGAGACCATTCAATCAGAGTTTGGAGGCTTTTATTTTGTTCGAGACTTTGAGCTCTCAAGCTTTTGTGAGATCCGCCATATCCGTCGGAGGAATACGTCTTTTTACAGAGCATCGGCGCCACAGCATACGCAGTAAGGATGGAGTACAGCCAGAGGTGCTATTCGGGCCTAAAAGCGTCGTCACTTGGCCTCAACAGTCTGTATGTAGAAGATGTTTGTATCGTTTTGTTGCTACGTTGAGATGGTTGTAGGATTTTGATGGTGTTGGACAGCTCAATCTGGAGAATAGAACCACCGGATATGTGGTGGCTCCATTCCTTGTTCTTCCACCAATTGTCCAATGTCGTAGTGCCCTTTAGCCAAGTGCAGGAACGGTTGCCAGGGTAGTGCAGTCCACTGCTCCTCATCTTACCACAATCTTTGGTATTTTGAGGGGTAGCGGGCTGCCCACTAAAGCACCTGGGGAGCAGTTGGAGGGTTAGCGCCTTGCTGAACGGGACTGCAACTTGAGGACCAACGCAGCATGAACAAATGCTCCACATCCAGGACCACAGTTCTGAACGAGGACATGGGACAACAGCTGAGCAGTAACCCTCACGATTGCCATGCTTTCAATGTCAAGCTTAGAATCTTCAAAATACCATCAATTTCACCAAGATTACTTTCTCGTGCAAGGGCGTGTGTTCAGTTTATTGCCCAAGTATTATAGAATCATTCTGGACATTTGACCCTGTGACATTGCTGCGAGACCATAAGAGATTATAACAACAGGGCGCTCTAGCCTTCAATCCGACCCCTGGTTATAAAGAATGCAAACGGGACAGGATAGCTGAGCGAGGACCACGGGGCTCAGCAAGCGGTAGGCAAATATCAAGTGTGGAGGCGAAGGTATACGGTTGTGATATTTTTTGCACATAACTACCATGATAAGATTTGATTATTAGCAGTTCTGTCCACTGAAACCCAAAGGGTTGGGAGATGGAAGAGGGGAACAAAACAGTCGTTCCTGTTCAATTGATCTATCATATTTATCGTGGTTTGGTCCCGAATTCTAAATAGTCCTGTTGACTGTTTACATGTTGAGGAGCTCTACCTGCTCCATCTTGAAAAGAGCCTTGAGATAACTTCTGTTACGATTTGGCGCTATTCAAATTAAAGTGACTTGACTTGACTAAAGAATCCTTCAAAATAGATGGAGCCACACCGCCCCCTTGTGGATTCTATAGGAAATTACTGGATTTTGTTTTGTGTAGCCTTTAACAGTTGATTGATAAATCCTGCGCAAATCTTAAAATGATCGAGGGATTAATAAAAGATGGCCCCAAACTGCAAAACTCGGTGTACTAGAGGCGTGACAGGGAGGGTGACAAGAGAGAATAATTGCCCTCACACTCCCAATACTTTTAATAACAAGTATTCAACTACTTTGTGACTTTTCTATAGAAACCTTTGTGGTGGACAACACCTGGGGTCAACAATGACCGCCAGGTGTTGTTATTCTTCAAAACCTTTAAACATAATTAATAGATTCAAATTCCAGGTGTTCGTCATGAACATGTTTGTGACATCAAGCAATAATTGACCTTTTGTGTGAGGAAACTTCCAGAATTGTAGAGTAACCTCTCCCCACAGACCACTGACGGTTCTTGAGTTAAGACTTGAATGGCTGAAGCCAACTTGCACTCAAGGGAACGAGCACAAAACAAGGACAAAGAAGTGCAGCGTAAGAGGCTCATACAGGTCAGAGTTCGTAGGTTGTGTGAAGACCAGCTGTTGGGGTGGTGAAATAAACACAAAGGTGCCAGAGTGCTGCATCAGAGGGGACGTCAATAGAATCTTCTGGAACCAGGCCATGACATTCAAAGGTGATGCCATCCAGAGGACCGAACGTTCCAGGGACCCCTGGTGATGCCATGTTTCCAGCCTCCCATGTCACGTGTTGTTGTTGTTGACTGGACGCTGTTGTTGACTCAATATCCAGGCCTGCCGTCTGAGATCACTGCAAGCCCGCAAATGAACTTTTGACCCACAGTGCATAGCAAAATATACTATCGTACTAGTTGTCCCAATATTTCAATTACTGGTGATCAACTATTTCTCGTGACATTTCCTATACAAACCTTCCGAATTGGCAGAACGTGACCTGAAAGACCTGAAACAGCTCTCTGATCCCCTCGCTCTGTAATGAAATAACAGATTGGCGGAACACGCCAGAGATTTATTGTTTCTGATCCCCTTGGCAGTCTGTAATGATAACATTAACTACCGCCTTGCTTCATGGTGCCTTTATGGTAATAAATGTAATTTATTTATTCCCCAAATATCCCATTAGCGGCCCATCCCTGTCAAAGTGGATAAAAAGGGAAATATCATTGCTGATGGTAACAGCTGCCAGCAAAGCCCTACTCTGTCGGACTAAAAACTTTTCAGAATCACTATCATACACTTTCAACCTCAACTCTGATATTGGTCCCATGAATCTTCATTTCCGGAATTATTTCCTGCAGTCTATTCTTTTCATTTCTTGGCGTTTCTCTTCACGCATGTTTGTGGATGTTGAAGTGTGTCTGATCGGATTTCAGCATGTATCTGTTAGCAGGTCAATCTAATTTGAAAATCTATATGATCAGGATAGGTCAGATTAAACTGGTAGTGGCACAATGTTTAGGTGAAATGAAATCAAAATGTGTCACTTTGGCGACTGATACATTTATTGTGAGTATTGTTATAGAATGAAGTGTCCCTGTGGGGTGCTCCCTGTAGGGTGCTCTAGATCAGTGGTTCTCAAATGGGGGTACGCGTACCCCTGGGGGTATGTGGAGGTACTGCAGGGGGTACGTGAAGCTTTTCAAAATATCTTTAAAAAATCTTTAAAGTGCAATCTTCTTTTTTTCGATCCTAAAAGAGGTAACGTTAATTTTTTTGTGAGCAAAATCTTTATTTAATGAGTTAATTTATTTTGTAAACAAAATATAATTTATTTATAATTAAGTTATAGTTATATTTCTGTGAACACATTTTAGTTATTTATGTATATATTTAATTTTGTACCATTACAGAGACCAATATAGATTAGCAGCGTTTTGCATATTTCAGTTTTGACTGGTTTTATGCCTTCCTGGTGGTCACCGTCTTCTGTTTTTCTTTTTTGTTTCTACATGCAACGTTTGCAATATGGATGTATTTGTCAGGTTCACTGATATAAGTTGTTTGGCTTCAATAAATCAGACAGTGATTTTACAGCACTGTACCTCTTTTTTCTTCCAAAAATGTTTTGCCCGTGTCAGGGGGTACTTGACTAAAAATATATTTTTAAGGCGGTACATCACTGAAAAATGTTTGAGAAACACTGCTCTAGATCAACAATATATACTTGGCATCGGATCGATCTCGCCTCTTGCAGCATCGCTCACATCAACAATTCCATATGTGTTTCCTCAATACATAGACTATTTTGCGAGTGTACCTTATAAGACTTTTTTTTTAGCACTGATTTCCTCTCGTTCCGTCGCAAAAGTGGTGTGTGTGTGTGTGTGTGTGTGTGCGCGCGCGGGTACAGTCGCTTTTCCATCAAGCCCCATGCAACGCACCATTATGACGCAAGTGGCGTCTTCCACACAAGTGTGACGACATACACCCCGAGCTGCTCGGATGAAATACGCACACCGAACGCGCTTCTGTGGCAGAAGCTCACTCTCAATGCACTCGTGAGGATCGATCGAGCGAGAGTTCGCAGAGTCACGGAGAAAGTAAGGAACGCCCCCTGCTGCGCACAGAGGAGAACATCTCAGATAAAGGAGCAGAGGCGTGTGGAACCTATCCTAACCTTCAACTGCCATGAAGAGTCTTGTGTGTGTGTATTTGTGAAAAATGTTAACTCTTCCTCATTTATGTCTGCAGCAGCAAAGCACTGAGATTACTTCAGGTCACCCGATTCACTCCCTGTCGCAGCAAAGCTCAGAGATTTCTTCAGGTCACCTGATTCACTCCCTGTCAGCGGTCACAAGTGTTTGATAAGTCTCCACAGCGCCACCCTCAGGTCTGCCTCCACCCTCCCACAGAACCTCCAGAGAGCTTCAGGTGTCCCTGACCTCCAGGTCATCAAGATGGACCAGCTGGCACTGATCTTCCTCACACTCCTGGCCGCCTGTGAGTCTGGTTGGCTTTATTTGTGTAGAAGCTCCCATCTGAGTGGTTTCTGTACTCTTTAACACGTTGCTTTGCTCTTCTTCCATGTGTTGGTCACAGACTTCCTTCCAGCCACAGTGGCGTGGCAAAAGATGAGTAAGTTGGTTTGTGGATACTTCCTCAGAGTCTTTTGGAGTTGAACTGTTGGTCCAATATGATACCATCCTGATGCTGACACCCTGCTGATGTCAACAAAATGAAACAAAACTAATGAATTATGAGACGGGGACCAGCGCTGAGGGAAATCCAACTCAGCAAGGGTCAAAAAATGTCCTCATACTCCCTGAGGATGCTTGTTTAATCCTTGTAAACAGCTGAATCTGTTATTTTTATTTCCAGGAAAGCCACCCATTCTCCACGTCAACAAGACGACTTTGGTTGAGGGGGAGGTTGCACACATGAGCTGCACAGCCCCTGAAAAATCCCGATATCTATTCAAATTTGCTGGCAAAGAGAAATCTTTTTCTGTATCTAGCCCCCAAATGTACGCATCCAACTCCCAATACATTGAGTATGACATGCCTTTTGTCAAGTATGGCGATTATGACGTAACCTGCTCCTACAAGTACATAACAAGTAGTGGCGCTGACTACTTAACCAGCTGTTATGCACCTGTCACAGTCAGAGGTCAGTAACATTTTGAAATGTGTATGATTTTGATGATCCACACCTGAATTAGTTTTTTGTGTGTTTTCCTTATTTCGTTTCTACAGCCATTGATGTCAAACCAATGCTTGAGATCTCACCCCAGCCAGTTTATGAAGGAGACCAGACCAACGTGTCCTGCGTCATTAAGGCCAGAGAGATGGACGACAGTCTGAACAGCAACATCAACGGCACCTCCCTGAACAGCTCTTTGGGCCACTCTCTGACCGTCACACTGCAACTGTGGGATGGTGAACGCATGCTCGATAGTAGCGAAACCACCTGCTTCAGAGACAGGATGGGAGTGAGAGTAAACCACAGCATGGTTGTACAGGGAGGAGCAACTCATGAGTTTGGGTGCAAAATGCATGTGGGACGCCTTTCAGTAGAGACCAGTAAGGAGGAGGGAAGCGTTCGTGCAAAAGGTACAGAGACAAGCCAAAGAATCTTAGCTTTGAGAAGTCTTTATCTGACACCCTTATTACCTCAATCACAGCAGTGATTTATTTCAAACGCAATCTACATTTCAGTATTCCTCCAAACATCAGTTCTCAGAGTTTCTCAGAAACTTCTTGTTGATAAGATACCATAACTTCAAGTCCTTAGAGGTGTGAATCCTCCCAAACACTTCGAGGCATTAGCTGGTGTAGTGCCAATGTCTCATTGCAGATACTGTTTGTATGTGTTTATCTACAGAGTTGTTTGAGGCGCCCACATTGTCCCAGTCTCCAGCTGAAGTCTATCAAGGGGACAATATAAAGCTGATGTGCAAAAGTTAAATATTGGCCCCAGGCAGGCTCAGCATGGAGGAGCTGACCTACAGTTTAGAGCCGCTGGAGAGCGGACTGATCTCTGGCCACGTGCCGGGAGAGTATTTTGGCAACGCCCCGTCTCAAGCTCACAACTATACTTGTGTGGCCCAAGCTCACGGCATTGTGAGACGCAGCCCAACCTGGGCTGTCCTGCCCCAAAGTAAGACAACATGGCACCCTTAGCAGCAGCTAAAGCTCAGATAAAAGAGCTGTGTTAATTTTTGTCTCGAGGGAGCAACAACCTTGAGGACACTTAGCAAAATAATGGATTTTGTTTTTCTATTCTGTCCCTCCAGCCTCCCGTCCAAAACCCTCAGTGGTGGTTGAAGTGACCCCGAGTGAACCGTTAACCCCCCCTTGCCAGTGTGAGGGAAGATACTACTGGTTGATGAAGATGTCACGTCTGGGGATAAAACTTGGGTTAAGATGCGATGACTGGAACTCCTGCCTCTCCCACTTGCTGGCACTTGCTGAAGACCCCAACGCTGCAATGACAACTGAGACTCCCATAACAAATTAGCCCTCATACTCCAACACGAGAAAACACACAGGGTGACGCGCTAGTAGCCTCAATCCAAAGGTCTGTCTCACCCACTGACACCGTGGACCAATCGGGATAGCGCAGCAAGACCCCTGTCCCTGTCCCTGCCATCACAACACCGGACGACCTTCCTGGTGCCCCTGTCAGTGTTGATCGTGTTGAGAACGTGCTTGAGTCTGGGTTGGTCCCTGCTAGTTACTCTCATCCTTTTGTGGCTTTCTTCCTCTTTTCCCTTTGCTCTATCCCCACCAAGAGGTCTGTCTCCGCAAAAACAGCATTTCCTCCTTTTTTTTAAAGTTCAGTAACGATTTGTGATGCCTGGTGTCAAACTAGCATAGATTTACCTCGGCTGATGTTCCCTTTACTAAGAGTGTGATTTAGCTTGCTTGTAGTGGGTCACATATGACCAGAAGAGGGCAGTGTTGTTGTTGCCCACATCCCCCTGTGTGTTATACATGATGTTCCCTCATTTCTTGGTAACAGAAAAGGATGTGTTGCTAACGGGTGCACAATGTGTTCACTCTACTAACCACCCGCACACACTCCTACAGACAACTCTGTTCTCTGGATGATGTTGCCTTGAAGCTTGAACAATAAAAAATACAAAGACATTTTGCCACAGTTTATTTGTCTCAAAGGTGACCAGTGAGAGACATTGGTTAGAAATTGCATAGGAGAGAGAGGCAACCCAGTCAAGTGACACGCCACCACACAATAAATCAATCACTCGCACAACATCATAGTAAATAAAAGTCGTGGGTTTGCAATGCAACCACAATGAGCACCACAGCACAAAGGGGCCACTCAATGTTAGGAATGAACCCCCCCCCCCAAACTAGCTGAGAAATGGCACAAGGCCCCAATAATACTGCACTATGCCCAGCTGACTCAATGACCAGGAGTAGAAGAAAAGGAAAACACACTTGAGACAAAGAGGCCCAAACTTCCAACCAATTTTGAGGATGGGAGACAAACAGCAACAGCGGCTGCACCTGCAGACAGTCCCAGACCAACAGTGCTGAGTTTGGTTCAGCATTTTCAAGTCTGATGTTTTCAGTGAACTCCATCCTTCCGTGCTGTACCTGAGTAACTTTGACTGGCACCCATCACACTGTCCAAAGTGACCTACACACATACATTGACACAACCGTTATACAAGTGCACAGTTCCCTGCTATACGTGGGCAAAACAGGCACAGTGTTGAGCTACAGACAAAATGCTGTGAGTGATGATTTTCTTTCCAAGCAATCACGGCCTGCCACAACAAATGTTTGTTTCTACTCGTGTCCACGCCTGAGTGTCTGGGGGCATGGGGGGAGGAGAGTGTTGCATATACAGGTAAAAGCCAGTAAATTAGAATATTTTGAAAAACTTGATTTATTTCAGTAATTGCATTCAAAAGGTGTAACTTGTACATTATATTTATTCATTGCACACAGACTGATGCATTCAAATGTTTATTTCATTTAATTTTAATGATTTGAAGTGGCAACAAATGAAAATCCAAAATTCCGTGTGTCACAAAATTAGAATATTACTTAAGGCTAATACAAAAAAGGGATTTTTAGAAATGTTGGCCAACTGAAAAGTATGAAAATGAAAAATATGAGCATGTACAATACTAAATACTTGGTTGGAGCTCCTTTTGCCTCAATTACTGCGTTAATGCGGCGTGGCATGGGTCGATGAGTTTCTGGCACTGCTCAGGTGTTATGAGAGCCCAGTTGCTCTGATAGTGGCCTTCAACTCTTCTGCGTTTTTGGGTCTGGCATTCTGCATCTTCCTTTTCACAATACCCCACAGATTTTCTATGGGGCTAAGGTCAGGGGAGTTGGCGGGCCAATTTAGAACAGAAATACCATGGTCCGTAAACCAGGCACGGGTAGATTTTGCGCTGTGTGCAGGCGCCAAGTCCTGTTGGAACTTGAAATCTCCATCTCCATAGAGCAGGTCAGCAGCAGG
>OMPJ01040699.1:0-16562 GCA_900312935.1 Carapus acus
GTTTCATGCAGCTCAGGATCAAAATAGGGTCACCGCTACATGCCTGATAGGCTGTGGATAGTGGGGGTGTAAGAAAATATCGATACTCGTAAATATTGCGATATTTTATTTGGCGATATCGTATCGATATTCGACGGGACTGTATCGATTTGTTTTAATTAACAATTGACGTGCAAATATTCATGGCGTTTGTTAATTTTTGTGTTGCAATTAAACCTCCAGCCGCTAAATGTAAACGAGTAATAATAATAAATAAACGAGTGGATACTGCACAACAAACTATTCAGGAATCAGGAATCTTTTGTTGTCATTATAGCAATTGAGTGGAGTAATGAAACTAAGGTGCTGCATTCCGGTGTAAGTAGTTAGGAAAGAAAAGAGTTCAGGATGTTAACTCATCTTGAAGCAGAAAAAAACTTATTTACAGCAGAAAAAAGTATTGTTATGTTAGATTATACAGGGACTGCATAAAATCCAGTATCTGAGACTGTTGACTATATTTATTTTTGTTGAGTCCTGCAAGCTTTTGTTGAGATTACACTGAAAAAGTGATGTTGCAGAGCTTAGTACTTTATTTTTGTCAATAACAGTTTACATTTTTTGTTAATATCTTAACAAATATTTTCTTAAAATATCTACAGCTTTAATATAATATAACATTGTTTACATGTTTTTTCTTCTATCCTGCAAATGCTTGTATTTCTTCAGCAAGCTGATGTTAAGCATGTAACAGCATTGTGTGTGCTATGTGCTACAGTTCTACAATCATATCATTTCAAAAGACACTCAATATATCGTTGCTCCAACAGTATTGCAATATATCGCAATATATCGTATCGTTGCCCCTGTATCGTGATACGTATCGTATCGCCAGATGCTTGCCAATACACACCCCTGGTGGATAGTACAATTTTCGCACTAAAACAATCACTACAGGCGGATCAAAAGGAGATCTGCGCTCTAATAGGAGCTTTATCTTTTGGTTTGTTTGTTTAGGCGTAGCCCAGCTCCTTAAAAGTCTACAATCATACAACTATAGCCAGTAAAGTCATTCACCAGTACAAAGAGCCATTTTAGTGCATCTTCAGTCAGGTCAGGGCTGCACGTTCACAATGTTAACAACCTTGTAGACGCAAATACAAAACAAAAACAGGTAAATCACGTCATTCTTATGATTCGTGACCACGTGAGCCAAAATCAAATTTGTCAACCTCCAAGGGTTAATTCATCTCAAGAGTTGAAAGTCTACATCCATTTTGCAGGTGCAGGGACACAGAGCCAAACTCCACTGCTCTGAAAAAAGTGTTTCTAATTGAGCACTCAGAGCATCCTCGCTGAGCCAAGTGCGAAGCCATAAACACGTGGTGACCTGCCAAATCCTTCAAATATTACACATCAAAATGAAGTGATAAAACAATGCACGCCAAATAAAGGTTACGCGGGGTTCATGTTGTTATGGCGTGATCAGCGTTTTCTCGTCCTCTGGCTTGGATGAAGTTTGAGCGTGACAAAGCAAAAACTTATTTCAACATCTCTGTGTGAGTGCCAAATAAATTCCTTAAGACAAACAATATGTTTTGGATTGTACCGGCGTGGTGAAACACACCGAGGCCAAGAGTGTATCAGGTGTGTTAAGAGGCTTAGAGTGGATACCCCCCCCCCCTTAATTCAAGGAGCTTTGAGTGACTAACTCCTCTCTGTGACCCCTCATGGACCCGGTGGCTGATTGTACCGAAGCATCAGGTGGCAGATTTCTAAATGGACACAGATATGTTCCCAAATCTGACCACAGCAAGGCTGTACATTAAAAAGCAGTGAGATGACATGAGATCATCTGAACCTCTAAGATGAAAATTGCATTGCAGGATGCAGACACACACCGGCAAGAGATGAGACAAATAGTGAGTGATCAGGGAGAAAAACAGAGAGGGAGGGAGAAGGAGAGGGAGGGACAAGGAGGGAGAGTTTGAGAATTGTTGGTGCACGCCCTGTTTCATCTGTTCCATCTGGACTATTTATAGAGGAAATAACAGAGTGGCGGTGCAGGGTGGGGAGACAGACACACACACGTAATGTGACTCAGTCTGGTGGTTACATGGAGGAAAGACACAGACTGAGAGGAATGGCTGACAGATAGGAAAGCAGGAGCGCAGGAGATGGAGATGGAGATGGAGATGGCAGCCACAAACACCATGCCATATTAGGCAGGGCTCCAGAATGCACACATCTCAACACAAACTCAAGAACAGGCCAAGTAAGCAGAGAAAGTTCACCCGCACACTTGTGCTCACGTACACATCTGCTTTACTGAACGTTGACCAGAAGCTGCTTGTTCTCCAACGGCTAACGCACTCCAGCTGGAAAAAGTGAGGCGGCAGTAAACCATAAAACCCTCCAAACCCACGTCTGCACACCAGCGGGGAAGAGGAAAACTACAGGAAAACCATAACTACTGCAGAAAAACGACAACTCTTTGGAGTTTTCCAGACAGTGACTCCCGAGGGGCTCCGCCATCTTGACTTCTGCTGTTTATTGTCATGGCAAAATAATGCATCTATTCATCATCTACACAAACACGTTTTCCTGTGGGAGGTCTGCAATGCCGCCACTATCAGAGCATCTCTATCACTTCAGTCACGGCCTCCTCCACTCCTCCTGCGGTCAGTGAGAAAATACATCGCCCCCTGCTGGCCTGTGAAATAATGCGGAAATTACATAACGGTACCAGCAGGGGCTCTGTCACACTTGCGTGCGTGTGAGCGGCGCTCACGGACACACGCACACACACACTTTTCTACTGAGCGAGAGAGAGTAGGAATTTGAGTGAATTGCTTTACAGTAAGTCAAGTCAGATGATTTAATAATGCACTCAGTCGCCGGAAAAACTACTTGCAGGGAAATTAAATCCGCAAATTGAGGCAGATAAGCGCAGACGTCACGCTGCATTCCTTCAGAGGAAAACAACTCCCACCTGGAGGCACAAACGGAGAAGCGGTTCATCTCCACAACGAAGAAATCTGACGGCTTCAAACAACGAGCAAAGAACAAACAGCTACGACAAACGTAAGCGCTGTACTTCTAAACGGGTCCAGATGGTTGTCTCTTGGCCTGCGTGGGCCAGAAGTTACTATTCTATGCATCTTCCTGTATCCTATTTCATGGTGAAATAAATTTGTACGGTGTGTTCCTGAGCGGCTTTGACAACGCCGAGCCCACTGACCATACAAACTGGCCAAGTCTTCATGATCTATGACTCCTGTTCCTCCAAAACTTTCACATGAAGCTCCTGCTGATAGTTTCCTTCCTTCCCAGCAGTACCAGCAGTTGCATTCACTCTCCAGCGTCTTGCTCTGTGATGCCAGTAATATGTAAACAATCATCTAATAATCAGGATTCCTTGATGCATTAAGCACACTCCAACTATGTAAACACACACTCTCAAACAAACACTGCACTTTCAGCTCCTTGATGTCCATGAGACACAGATAAAACTGTCAAATTCAAAGGATCCATGTCCAAGTACAACATAGGTACATTCAGGTTGCTTTGAGTACATATTTTACCTAGTTACACTACTTGTGTACAAGTTCTTCAGGTACATATGCTGTCGGGAGACTACTGCCTACTTACTGTATCTGCCATGTTGTTTTTGCCAGATAACCACATTGCAAGTTACTTACTCAGCTCAAATTTACGCAGCCCCATGAGAAATCTGCCACTACTTTATGCTTCCATAAATAGTCTTGGAAAAAGCAAAGAGTGGAGGCACTCCTATTGAAATTTGCCGTTGACTTACTTGACAAATATGTAGTTTGCTGAATGGAGCCTCCAAGTTCAGATACGACCATGTTTGCCCAGTGACCTTTGACCCTTAAACATCTGCCTGTTTTCATGGCTCTCCAGCTCATAATAACACGTGTGCCCTTTCACATTTGCGCCTGTGTGCCTCTGAGCCTGAACACCGTTTTCAGCGCAAACATGTTCATCTGCTGAGCGAAGACATGAACTTTCACCAAAATTGATTTTGTTTCCTATGAGTGCCTGGGCTGGTGTTCAAAATCCACCTTCATTGTATCCTACAAGCATCTGCGCTTGTGTTAAGAATTCACTTTCATTCACATCTGGATCCTTTTAATCCGCAGCAGCATGCTTATTCTTTACCACGTAGCCGCTACAAAAAATAAGACTTATTTGTGGAGCCTGAAATTATGAAGACACACCCTGCTGCCTGACATCACAGCACAAAACCACATCCAACCACACACTCATAATCGCGAGCAGAAAACTAGTGCATCTCTAGTGTCCATACTGGGACAAAAAGGGATTTGTCTATTTAAGTTTACAAGCTAAATCCAGTTGCAGACATTTGCACCAATCTTGCTTATATCCTAGTCACTTAGTCTACTGTAATGAATTTGCAATGATGAGTTCTATTGTTCGCTGAGCCTGTTACATAAAAACCTGATAAATAATGTTACCCTTGTCACATTTTGCGGGCCACGCCTGTGCTAAACCAGTTCAGCTCCGGTTGGCAGGATGGTGTGTGGATAAACTATACCACAGAAATAATCCACCAATGAATTAATCTTTTCTTGTGGCTGGTATAAATAACATCACCTATGGCTACAGGGGTGCATTCACAAACTTGGATAGTGATGTCATACAGAGAAATACTACACACTACCCAGATGATGATCTCATGGAGATAGTCTCATACTGACAAACAACTCAAACAAAACTGACAAAAATGTAAACAACTCAGTGACACTCTCATGTCAGGGGGCTCCATCCTTTTTCGTACATTTTGGTGTGCAATGTGGGGACATTGTTCCAACGTTTACATTGAAACACATGAATACATTGAATTAATTATGAGGCGTATATGCAGCCACACAACATTCGCCTGAAACGATTACAAACACTAATGAAGGAGGGATACAGAGACAGAGAGAGGGAGTGAGGGGACGAGGAGAGAGAGAGAGAGAGAGAGAGAGAGACAGCGTGTGTATGTTATTGTGTTTGTGGCAGTGTTTAGTCTCATTGTGTTCAAATGAAAACGCTGAAAGCAAAAAACGCTTTGACAGGATGGAAACTGCTGGATGGCACGCGCACGCAAAAAGGCGCGCACATGGACACAAATATTCCATGTCACACACACACACACATATATGTATTAGAGTATATTTTTATACACGCCGACAAACGCGCGCATGTAGGGCAACCTATGGTGCACCCACTAGCATGACATTCGCTAGCTCACAGCTCGGGTTTTCCGTCATAAAAACTTTCACGGAACCGAACTTCTTACCGCAGGTCCAAACTGCAACCCGGGCGGCGCTTCTCCTCCTGTATCCCGCTGTCGCCCTCGATATCTCGCCGGTGAAACTCCACTCGATTCCACTTGAGCAAAGGTTTTGGCGTGTCTTATCCGCGGGTTAGGGGAAAACGCCGGGTCCCTGCTGCCTCCCCGTCCGGTTTTCTCGTGAGCAGTGGCGGATCTGAGTCTCTGACTGCTGAGGCTGGTGCTGCTGCGTTTAGGGACTCTCGGAATGTCCGTACTTCTCATGTTAGCAGAGCATGACTGGGAAAACGTCGTATTTACATAATTGAGCGCTTTGCATGAGTCACGTTCAACCAGCTGTCACATTTAAAATTACATATATCGTATCAAAGTATATTATTCATTCTCCATGGCGTGATATCAGTGATAAAGGGTGATCAAAAATCATAAGTTTCAATTTACCTTAAGACTTGAATGTAGCCTCCATGAAATATATGACTCTTGGCCCCTCAGTCGCGCTGGTGAAGTCGCTTCACTTTAAAGACTTGGAGTATTCTGAGTCACTCACCACAACGAACCGGTTCACTTGAGTCGCCTCTCCCTCACACAAAATTCTGTGACCAGTTCACGTCGGTGATGGGATAACCAGGTTTGGTGGCGTGGTTCCGAGACCGTCTCAAGTGACTTAAGTGAACCGATTCACTGCAAGGAGTGGCTCAAAGTAACCGTAAAAGTGAACCGAAGACGCAACTTAATAATCCAGATCAGATAGGAACCGCCCAGCTCTGTCTCACACGCCATCTCGAAACGCGCGAAACATATGAAGCAAATCACAGATACTACACACCCGTTATAGACTGTTTACTCATTTTAACTACTGTAAATCCGTTGATCAGCAAAAATTTTATTAGGAGAGTATTCCAGTAAGTCATCCGTTGAGAACTGAACAATTGTTTAAATGTAAATCCCATTTTGAAATACTACTGTAGTAATGGGGGAGGGATGGGATGTGAAAAGATCATAATTCATTTTAGATCAGAGGAGATGGCCTGAGAGGAACGCATGTAATGTCTGAGTCACTGTTTGCTACTGGGTACGATCCTTGAGTGCTCCATTTGTCAGTGTGCTAAAAAGAAATGTATTCAAGCACAAATCATCACAACTCATCAATGAACAGCTGCATTTTCTTCATGGTGAAATTTTCATCCCTCTAGATTTTGTCATTTAGCATTGTTGTATGTGGGGGAAACCCATAACCATGAACTTGCTGTGTAACACAGGGATGAGCGATGTGGTCGACGTTGCATTGTTTGTCCTCCCTCCTTTCCTATTTTTCATTTTCCTTTGCAACTCAGACACAATGAGCACTTCCTGTGCTACTAAAAGCATTTCCTGCGACACACACGCAGAAAGCTACACACTACAGCTGATACTGAATCCTCCTGTCATTTATCTTAAACAGACAATGTGGATGAATGATGATGTATAAGTAAGACTAGTAGGAATTCCTCTCAGTTTTCCCTCCATCAGTCCTTTAAAATCTATTTGATCTGCTCTGTCATCATCCATCTTTCTTCCTCAGCTCTTCCTCTTTTGACTCTGCTTCCCCTTCCTCTGGCCTTCCCGGCGCTACCTCCACCCTGAGGAGCTCCTCGCCGTCGTGCCTCGGGGTCATGCGGATGACCATGGAGCTGTCGGTGGTCTCAGATACCGTGTCGTCGTCGTCGGGGGGCAGCGGACGCGGGATTGGAGATCGGCGGTGGACGGGAGAAGGAGGCGGCCCCTGAGAGCGTGTGAGAGGCAGTGTAATGAGAGACAACAGACGTAGGGCAGGAAATCTTAGATGCAATGAAAACAAGGGTGGGAAGTTAAAGAATAAGCAACAAGCCAACATCCTACAGCCTCTTTTCACAGCTTGCAGTACCTCATGTGGTCTGTAGGCCTTCTTCAGCTTGGCGAAGGTCCCCTCTATTCCAGCCTGCTCTGTCACCTTCAGAGCCGCCTTGAACATTTTGGGTGTCTCGGGCCTGGGCGGGATGATCAGCTCTGGTCCTTTTCGCTCCGCCTCCTCATCCTTTTTATCCTTCGTCAGCATTTTTCTGCACAGACACAGAAACGGCCAATCAGCGTTCAAAACAATAGGTCAGACCCATCCAAAGATACCCTGGAATCAAAGAGCTTCACCCACACACATCCCCCCATGTCCACTCCTGCTGACACACTGACTGCGCGAGGAGAACCATGAGACGATCTGACCTCCTTCTTTGACCACAGCCAAGAGCCAAAGAAGCTCAGGGAGCAGATTACATCTGAGCCTAATCCCCTGACTGTGCCAGATCACCAGGAGTGCAGCGGGGGGTGCGGGGAGGGCTCCAAGGGGCATGAAAACGGTACAAGCGTCTCCGCTATCACACCTGGATCAATAATATCGAGGACAGCACCATCTAGTGGGACTTTTGTGGTCCTGCAGCCAACACAGAATAAGCGAACAACCTACAAAAGTGAACGGAGGACCTCAACCAGTTCTCCATCTTCAGCTATGAGTGGATTGTAGAATCTCCATTGTATAGGAGAAGCTCAGTGGATCCCACCCTCGGATCAAGGTCTACATCCAACCCCTCCAGCTCTAGTACCACAACCTCTGACCTCTACTTTAAATGCCAGGTGTACAGTGTTGAGGCTCACTTGGCCTTCTTCCGCAGAAGTTTCTGGGACTCCGGGTAGTGAACTAAGATCTCGGCGAGGTCTTTCTTGTCCAGGATAAAGAGGTTGGCGAAGCCGTGTGCCTTCACGTTGGCCGTTCGTCGATTACCCCCGCCTCCCGCCAGCAAACTGACCAATCAAAGAGATGAGAGACGTGTTAGATCCAGCCATAATTTTTTATGGCTGGGACGCTGGTCCCCTGAAAATGTTTGATCACCCCTGCCGCTGACCTGATCTCTCCAAACACAGATCCAGCTCGGATGGTGACAAACACAGTCTGCAGGTCAGGACCCCCCACCACCTGGACCTCACCCTGCTTGATGATGTACATCTCCCTGCCGATCTCACCCTGAAACACACACACACGCACACATGCACACACACTGACCCGTCAAAGTTCTAGTCATGTTTAACACAGAACTAGTTGCGTTTAACACATTTTTCATTCAGTATGGTTACTGATACCTCATCAGTTAATCCGATATTTAACCTTTCTCTTTACCTTTTTACAAACAAAGTCTCCAGGCAGGTACACAACAGACTTGAGCCTCGTGAGCATGTCAAACACCATTTGCCGGTCGCAGCCCTGGAAAAAAATATGCCGTTCACCATTTTGATTAGGAGGTATAGACGTGTACATGAACAGACAAACACACAAACACATACACACACTCACACATCAGCGTGAGAATACGCAACTCAATATTGTGTTTGTGTATGTGTTGTGTATCAGACCTGGAACAGGGCGACTTTGCTGACGATGGAGTAGTTGACATCGACCGCCATGTCCTGTCTCATCTTATCAGGCAGCTGAATCAGCAGCTCCTGCTCGTCTGCAATTAGACGTTACCGTGGTTCGTAAACGCCTCACAGCTCAACAACACAACCAGAAACAATAAGATATTAATTCTAGAAGAGTGTTGCTGCTTACCCAGCATGCCTTGGCTCTTCCAAGTGTAGTCATACCAGGTCTTAATACGGTTCTGGACCTCATTGGGTATATTATAGGAGTTCATGTACTTGACAGTGCTGTCCATGCTGGCTCGGTAGTAGTTCTCCCCGGCTGTGGCTGCTCCAACTACATCTCTCATCTGGCGTAGTCGACAGAGGCAGGTGGGCAGTGAGTCAATCCAGGGTGAACATCTAAATTTCCAGTCTCTGACGTTTGACATCATACGACATAATCAACAAACCTGTCCAATCATAATAGAGAACGCAAAGACTCCAACAAAGTAGTTGACGTTCTGGAAGCAGATCTCAAAGACGGTGGTGGGATCTGGAAGCCCGCCGATGGTGATCAGAGTTTTAACAGCAAAGTAATAGCAGCGAATGTACCTGCAGAAAAAAAATGTCTTTCATTATAAGACAAGAGTGTATCTCACGAATCACAAAATATTGTGTGTGCTGGCCCTCACGCGTTGCCTTTTCCATTGTAGACCCACTTTGTGGACCCCAGACCTTCATAATCTGAACCCCAGTAGAACAGACAGGCGTTGATGTGCAGTGAGTACAGCAGGTACATGGAGGTCCGGATCACCCTGAGGAACAAGCAGAAGAAACACAACAGCAGGTTCAGGATCCACTGACTGCAGAGTGCGCATGATGGTGAACACTGTACTGGAGAGTTAAAAGGATCACAAGAATCTGCTTCATTCCCACCTGTAGATGTAAGCTTTCCTCATCACAGCCTCCATTCTGTCATTAAACTCTGAGAAAACTGAGTACTGGAGAAAAAAAACATCAACATCAGTGTGTTCAGTCACAGCAGGTGGTCAAAGTGTCTCTGTGAGAAAGCAGGCGAGCACCCTGACCTTCAGCAGACGAGGGAATCGGAGGAGAGAGTTCACGCCAGTGAAAACATACAATATCTCCATTGGAAACAGACTGATCACGTCCATCTGTGGAACAAACAACATCAGAGGAGTGAAATTGTCTCACCACTTAGTCAAAACCACTGAACAAACACGCTGGAACATCAGGGAGGAAAATATATGATGATATGAAAATGTAATTGTGTATAAATGAATATATGATGGATGGTGGAGAGGTTGGTAGACGTATCTTTGGATCGTGGAGTGTGTGGAGCGAGTGTGTTTGTACCCTGAACCTCTCGGTGGTCATGTAGTGCTCCCTCATGTCCTTTTTATCACACTGTAATGAAATAGCAGCGGTTCAGACACACTTCATTCTCCAGACATCAGCTGTTCACCCTCCTCGGGTCACTGACCACAATATCTCCAGCGCGGACAAACTGCAGCCTGGGCTGGAAGACCAGGATGTCCACGATGTAGATGAGGTCGCAAGTGTAGTCAACCAGCAGCCAAAGGTGGATGTTCTCACTGGTCTGGTAGGGGAATGCCCAGCGCACTGGGATCAGCCACACGTTCCAGTTCCACGCCGCCACCACCACAAAGAGCCACATCACATATATTCTATCTGCAGAGGCCCGAGAAATGGCAAGATATTTACTCACAGGAACAATAAATGCAAACATTTGGGGCTTGAATCAACCTCAGGCATCACTATCATAAGGTTGGACCTTGTTCTAGGAATGGTCACATGGTTAGTCCGGAGGATCTCACCCGTGAATGGGTCGAGGCTCGATGGGAACCGGAACGCCAATATGGTTTGCAGCCAGCCCGGTAATGGGGGAAGTTTGGGCTTTGGGATTTTGATGGAATAATTCAAAACATTCATCTCTACCAAGGGCCTCTCTTCTTCTTCCGCCACTGCTGCCGCTGCTTCTGGTGCGTCCTTTTCCTCTTGTGGGGGAGGAGGCGGAGGAGGAGCAGCAGGTGCGGCTTTGCTTGGTGCTGCAGTGATTGGACAGAAATTTTTAGGTAATGTAAAGTCATTGTTTACATACAGCAGCTTCCAATGCGTTCAAGGTATCATGTGTGTTAGCATGTGGCAACTCCACAGACACATTACACCCTGTGTTTGTTTGTGTGGATGTTGCACCTATTCAGAATCTAACTTTCACAGAAGAGATGTGTGTGAACTGTGTGACGCTGATATAGAAACAATGTTGTGCGTACAGCCTGCGGGACTTTCCCCCTCCGACTCATCGGGGTCCACCAGCCTCTCTTTGCGTCGTTCTGTCCGCCCCTTGAACATCTTGACCAGCTCATACATCCGATCCTGGATGACCACAGATCCCACACTGGCTGCTGAGACTGGACGAGGTCTGGAGGGGGATGACAGCACACACAGGTGTGTAACGGAGGCAAAGAATCAATTCATTGAGTGTGTGCATGTGTGTGACTGTGAACGTTACACACAAATGGCATTATTTTCTAGGCTATACTTCCTAATCAGGTATTGCATACGGTAATTTCAGCATCTCGTCTCCGCCCTCCTCGTCTGCGGGCAGGTCTCCACCAAGCTGCATCAGCTGACTGAGAGTGAAGCGAAAGTGTTAAAGATTCAACACAAGCAGCGACTGCCACTGCGTATGGGATTGGTTGGGCTTCGTTACCTGACGCTGGAGGGGGAGGCGGGCGGGGCATCTTGAGACCCAACAATGCTGGGGCCATCCAGATCCTTTTCCTTCTCCTCATCCTCAATCTTCACCAGTGGAGGGCCACCAACAACAGACCCTCCTTTTTGTAAACCAGAAGACAAAGTGTTTCTGAATTATTGGACCCTCCCTGTGCAGCTTTCTGCGTGTTTTGGTTGTTATGTACACAGATTTATTTACAAGATTTTGGGCTGAGGCTAAGGGTCACGGAATTAGAGTCCTCTTTAGATCACTGATCCAGAGACCTTGTGGCTTCTTGTCCAGTTTAACTATAAGGATTATCCAGTTGGGCTGTTATTGTAGGACAACATCCCACGAAACAAGACAGAGGTTTGAAGTCACCAAAAATACTTCTTGTCTAACAGGTTAGAACCAAGTGGAGCTGCGTCCTGATCCTGACAGAGACAAAATGGCACTGGCTCAGATGTTATTATTTCTATGGAAATGTTTATTGATCACAAATGTCAGGAAATACAAACATTGTGGGTAATACACAATGAAAGTACATCGAAATAGAGATTTAAATGTGTGAGCACTCGCTGCACCATAAACTCAGTCATTACATGTCATCTTAACGAAGAATTTCTACTCACAAGGAAAACAGGAGAAATCTCTGAGAATTTGATTGTCCCATGATGCTAGAGAGCGGACGCTAACAGACTTAACGTTCCAGAGTTTGTGTCTGTTTTATCATGCTGCGCATGTTTGCATTGCTCGATTATAGCAACTTGTCAGAAGCATTCTTTCGTAACTGCTGTTATTCTTGTCACTGAATGACAATGTGGCAAATAACAAAAGTGTTTGACATATTAAATGTCACATGGCTGTCACTGTGTGGCTGCTAAAACGAGCTAGTGGCTACAGGACCAAATCAGAAAGACTCAAATCCAGTCCTGGTCAGGTCATACCAATGCAAACCAAAGGTAAAACCGAAGGACAAATTAGCCAAACATTTCTTTATCACTTCAAAACCTTGGTTGAAAAGCTTTGTTATATGTGAATTAGGGGCAAAGATCACTGTAGCGCAACAGAACTCAGTAAACAGCAGTGCAGGGGAGCAGAGCATCATGGGAGCTCAAAATACCGGTACTGTGGAATTAGGGCTCTGAGAGGTCGTTTGGCACTTTGGATTGTGAGACCTCTCATCAGTCCCAGACGGAAACTGTTTGTCATCATTCCAACGATATTCCAAAATAGAGAAGACCCGTCATTGTTATTCTGTGATAAGATTGCATAGTTCCAGAGAAGCCATTTAACCCCTATTCCTTTCTCTTCCTGGCTGCAAGATGTGAGGACTGACTAAGTAAACATAGAACGTGTAGCTGCTGCTCTTAGGCAGTTCTAAATGTGTCTCAATCAGATATACTACAGGAACTCATGGATAAGGTTGCATATTTTGAGAAGTGGAAAAAGTCAATATAGGTGTTCTTAAAGCAGGAAACAGGAAATTCCAGTTTGAACAAAAAAAATTGTGCTTGGATTCCATAAACCTTCTTCCATTCTGATTTCACTTAACATAGAATTGCAGTTTCAATCAATATATTTCCAACCACACCCCTGTACCACCAAGCTCAGGAAGGGGTCACAATCTACAGCAGAATGAGTTCAACACTTCTGCATTGGCTTAAACACAACACAGAAATAAGTATAGTTTGTCTTAATTGTGTTTGTTTATCGGTGTGTCTAATACAGCCTCTGTGTTGTTACACTGGCGACATCCCCCCTATTGGAGCACTCAGCCTCTAGTTCATCCACCCAGTGCTGCTGTTGACCTTTCACAGTTCTAAAGTAAGCAGCGTTTCCCCAAAAGCATGGACTAGTGAGGCTGATGCTAAGCTAGGACACTGCTCAGCCTCTGGAGATCTGAGCAATCGGAGATACAATACAACTGCTCAAACATGATGAATTATCATCACTGGGGCGGTGGGACAACA
Organism: Carapus acus; assembly: GCA_900312935.1. Taxonomy (NCBI): domain Eukaryota; kingdom Metazoa; phylum Chordata; class Actinopteri; order Ophidiiformes; family Carapidae; genus Carapus; species Carapus acus. The sequence goes on from OMPJ01040699.1 coordinate 13,439, forward strand.
TGCTAGGACAAAAAGGGGTCTAAAGGCCATTATGAGCTAGCATGCTGGGGGCTGATGGTAATTAAGGCTGCAAAGGATGCTGGGAGTCGCACTTAAGGCTTCTGAAGCGGCCGATTGCTTGGGGAACTGCTGAAGCTGTGGGCCGATGTTCGTCTAGGGTGGTGGCAGGATGGATGGGGAGACGGTCGGTTGGGGTAAGCGGAGCTGAAGCCCCTGCAGCAGCCTCCTGCAGTTCTCCAAAAGCTCAGGAACAAGCGGGAATCCAAGAAGGAAGCTCTTTACTTGGGAGGGAAGGTCGGGCACTGAGCGGAGAAATAGGAAGAGTCAGAAAAAGCAGCAGGATGATCAATGCTACAAACCTCTCAGGAAACACTTTCTGGGCTGAAACTAGCACTTCAGAGTGAAGAGGAACCTCTGCCACCTCGGTATGTTCCCTGTTCTGACCTCTAAAACTCTGACAACTGACTGCAACACAGAAAGGTCCTTCAACTCTCAAGGAGCAGGAGCAGCAGAACCCAACAGAACCCAACAGAAGTGTCCCCAAAGTACCAAAGTACAAACACTGATACCAGGCAATGCAGGAAGCGTGGGGCTGGGCTGCAGGGGGCGCTAAAAGCCACACAGTGCAGAGTGGAGGCAGTACGGTTCAGATTCAAGAGGTTTAGTTAGCACAAAATGCAGGTGAGAGTAGCCAAGCTTATTGGAGGACAAACAAATAGCATGATGGAGACAACGCTAGCTGTGTTTGTTTCATGTTTCCACTGGTAAGTGCTATATTTAGGGGTGACCACACACTTTTGGAGAGTCTGCAATGGACGATGATGACGTCAGGGTTGGCTTGATACTAAAACCTCCTCATATGAACAGATCATGCAGTACAAGCAGTTCTTACTCTAAATCTTTGTGTTTTTATTTTAGACAAAATTGCGTACAGCACCATGTCATAATGATAGCGATTCCAAGAAAGCAGAAAGCTACTTCATCTTGACCGCTGAAGTGAAAGTGGGGAGTTTGTGTCACTGCTGAACAGTTTTGCACTCTGCCTCACTCAGTCTTGCATTCAAGCCCACAGTCTGTTTGACGCATTGGAATCAAGCTGGACTTTTCCATTGTGAAAATGAAACATCGAAACAGAACCACACCAGATCTTCTAGCAACAGAACTCTAAATCTAAGACCAAATCACACACGTTCAGTTCCTACAGCCTAGCTTTCATTCAACACATGAAATTCATGAGAGCTGATGCGTAAAGAAACAATTCAGCTCTCACCTGCAGGTGCACTCTCTGCTGCTGGTTCAGCCTGAGAAAGAAAGCATCAGAAGGCAGTTTTAGACCTTGTGAGCTGTCTGGACCTCATAAAAAATTAGTTAAGAATGACAAATTACAGCCTTTAACTCTAAGTCTCCATATCAAAGTCTCAATATCCACTGTAGTGGACACTGCACATTGTGATGATGTAGCAAATGAGAAAAAACAGACTAAAGCGTAAGTTACCTTTGCCACCTCATCCTTGGGAGCGGCCTCCGCTGGCAGAGCTGCTGCATCTGGCTGCTCAGTGGCCGGCTGGTCCTGTGGACTCTCCTGTGGACTCTCCTGTGGACTTTCCTGCTTCTCCTCAGCCTCTGCAGCAGGAGCGCTGACCTCCTCTGGTGGTGTCGGTTCAGCTGCTGGAGGCTCGGCCTGTTCTGAGGGGGCTGGGACATCACTCGTTGCACACCTAACGAAAGAGTGAATATGTGAGTTGTCCTGCCGACCAACAACCTCCTGATCCCCCGTATTAAATGTTTTTTCTTCATGAAAATACACTGGTCACATGTCGCTGTGTGTGGTGGACTTACTCTGGTTCCTCCTCTGGCTCCTCTTTAATGTTGGGCAGTCTGTAAAAGACAAATAACAGCGTAGGTAGACATCAGAACAAAAACCAAAGGTTGTGAGGAGATTTGCAATTGAGACCTGAGGCACTGGAATTATAAACTTCTGGTGTTCAGGTGGCCTCAGTGCAGAAGAAAGGAGGAGAAACAAACAGAGACTCACTGCTCCTCAGGCTCTGGCTCTGCTTCTAAATTGATCTTAGCTGCTCGCCCGGCCTCCAGCTGGCGCACAGCTTCCTCTGCTGCCCGCATGGCCACATGCTCTGCGAGTCGGGCCGCCTCCAGACGCTCCTGCTGCAGTCTGAGGTCAGAGGTCAGACAGAGGGAGGACACTTATCCACAGTATGTCCTCCATGGGCCGCACCAATGTGTTTTTGGTGACACCGGCTGTGCTGCTACAGTAGAAATGCACCCACCTCTCCTCCATTTGGGCCAGAATTGAGACCTCAGCCTCCCTCTTCATGGCCTCCATGAGACTTGACAGCTGCTCGCTTTGAGACTGTGTGTCCATAGCCTGAGACAGAGACACACCGAGTAAGTTTACCCAGCAATGTTAAAGACGACACGACCAGCAACAGAACCAAGTCTCACCTGTAGGCTCACTGGTTCTTCTTTGTTTTGGGAGAGAGGCTCTTCCTCCTTCTTGGTCTCCAGGTCCTCCAGAACCATGTCTCCCTTCTGACCCTGTGTGATGCTGACTATATTGACAAAAGATAAGGAATGACTCCCTCCTTCCAAAGTTATGCTCTCATCCTACGGTGCTCTTGTAATCCTGAACACATTCTGTGAGTATGTGCGCACGAAGGAACATTTTGTTCGTGTTTTCGTCAAAGCAGGTGTTTCAACAGCAGGAGAGACTCTAGCTAAACCTGGAACAGTGATGAAGTTGTTGCTATACAGAGACCTTCACTCCCTCTCTTGAGCTTCATGAGAGATACAAGCATCAACCTGAAGTCCAGAGGGCTTTTCCAACAAAAGTTAGAAACAATTTTTTTCCAGCAGTTAGCGAAGGTTTGATTGTTGCCAAGCTAACTAGCAGTTAGCTTGCACTTGCAGCAGAAGATATGCTTGTTACCGATGTGTTCAACCGCTGTCCTCCTACATGATTGGTTGATTGACTGATTGACTCATTGACTGATTGATTGATGAGATCGGCCCAGAATGTACTTATTTATCAATTAACAAGCATACAAAATGACACAAGCTCTTTGTTTGCAGCTTACAAAAATATCTTTATTCCCACCAAATAACA
>OMPJ01040700.1:0-39694 GCA_900312935.1 Carapus acus
AGGTTACAACTGCTCACAGAATAGAATGCTCGCACAGATATATTATCTCGAATATATTATCTGTAAACAAATTGATGTATTGGTGAATTTTGCTTTACATGCTTTCAAGAGAAACTACCATGTTTGCGTTCACAGAAAAATTATTTGCTCTGTTCATTGAAATGTATTTTAACATATCAATTTGCAAATATAGAATAAGAAAGATAAACTGTATTTTATACGCACATTTTTGGATGGCTAGAATTTTGAAAAAGTTTAGTTTGTATAATCCCACCCACTGCCATTGCCTTGAATAAATGCTTGTATCCATCGACTCTGTGCGCGGCTTTAATTTTTGAGACATTTTTTAGAGAGAAAATCTGTTTGGTCTGTATCAACATATCGATTGATCTCTGATATGTCTTATCTGCTCTACAGAAAATTTACTGCCCACAAAAAAAAAACAAAAAAAAACAGGGAACGCTAAAATAGCACATCCAATATTTCAATTAATGAAATATTCCAGTTGGAAATCTTAATTCATCATATCGTGGAAAACAAAATAAGAATGAAATGATGATCAATAATTGACCTGGGAGTTCCGTAGTGTTGTTGAGGTGTTTGCTTTTTTTTTTTCTTCTTCTTCTTTTTTGGGCAGTGTACTTTCTACATTGATCAACAGAGGACGCTGTTTACACCAACAACTTATACCTGGCTTTGAGAACGGCATTTCAAAATAAAAGCACAATGACCACGCAACTCCCTGCGTGTTTTTCAATAGGACTGATTATTTGAAAGTTTATAGCGGAAGTGTGGAGGCAGTTCTTCACGCGTGCTCCCCCGCTCCTCTGATCCTCACGGAGCCACCCGATCCTCCCGAGCAGCCGGGCTGAACCGCCCCAATCGGTGCCGAGCGGCTCGGGAGAGAGCAACCTGTGCCTGGCGTCACCCCGAAGAGAATAGCGCTGAGAGAAACATGTTGCCGGACAAGGCAGCAAACCCCTGTAACAAGTTTCAGGCCAACATTTTCAGTAAAAGTAAGTGCCAAAACTGCTACAAATCGCGGGAACTCCATCTCCTAAGCGACCGCGGCCATGAGCAGGTAAGATGACAGTCCACCGCCTGTTTCAAGCGTCTCCTCTCTGCTGGGTATCGCTTCTGTTTTTTCTAAAAGTTTGACACTTACACGTCTTGCCAGCACGATATTAGGCTTATTAGTTTCATTACTGACCATTAATCGATGGCGATCATCGTGTTTTCAATTTGTCTGTCGATTTGCACAAACATAATGGTTAGTTTCGCTGCGGTATTGAAATTATTTGACTTACCTGTCGCATTTTGATGCAACAATTGATCTGAGTGTTAAATATCTTGTGTGTAATTGAAATTTGGCGCATGTACAGTATCAGTAAGCGGGGACCAAAATTGCATTTTCAGAAATTACACAGCTGTAAAAGATGATTATCTTAAAGACAATGTCATTTTCTCGTTGGAGATTGAAGTCACTCAAATCATTGATCTAGAATGATATGTTCACTTAATTTTCACAATTCTCCCTCGCCGTTTTGGAGTTTGCAGCCTTGCTCCCAACACCTCAGTCTTATGGCAATGATTGATAAAAACACTGCTGCATCTGTATGAACAGATATATCATTCCAGGAAACTATCATAACAGATTTGGACATGCCACATGCTGTTCAAGTAGGTATTTGCTGGTCCTCTGTGCCCCCCTGGAGTAGTCTGTATTGCTCAGCCCGTGGATGCCACACACAGATTTGATCGCACCTTGTCAAGTAGTCTTGCCACAAATGCGTTTTAAGTGCAATTCCTGATGTGTTGTCATTCTCTGATCTAGTACAAATGCCCTCAATGTGCCAGATTAGACAAAAACATTTGACTGATGCACCTTTGTCGGAATAGACTCCAGCCAACGCTCTGTTTTCCCTTGTATGGGACCCCAATGCACACTGTGATAGTCTGTCAACTATGATGCGGTGCCTTTTCGGCAGATTTCCCAATTTAAATGTTGAATGCAAGGGCATCTGCTCTCACATTAGTTTCCCATCATTTGACAGATAAGGAAGTCTGTGGGTTCAGTAAGGCTATGGAGTTAATGACAAGTCTCTAAATGTTGCTGTCAGTGACGCTCATATCAATTGTAAAAACTACTTATCTGCTCACAGTTAATACCATGTTGCTGCCTACTTTTCTGTCTGGGATGTCGTCGTTCCTCACCACGGGGGGCCAGCAGCTCTGAATTCTTAACCAAAGTGAAATACCACTAGGGCTTGATTACATAAGGCAGAGCCTGAGCACAATGTGGTACTCTGTGAGCACGACACACAGAAAAAAGAGGGGATTTGTAATATAGACTGATGCTTTGCTTCACCACCTGCAGGCCAAACCGATCTACGGAGGCTGGCTGTGCTTGGCGCCAGAAGGGACGGATTTCAACAACCCGATGCAGAGATCGAGGGTAGGACAGGGGGACGCCTCTCCTCATCCAGTGTTGTTCAAACAGGTGTTGGTAGTGATATTGGTTTTTCCCTCTCAAATGGCAGAAATGGCAGCGGCGCTTCTTCATCCTGTATGAACACGGCAGCCTGACCTTTGCCCTGGATGAGCTGGTAAGAAACCTGCCGACAGGTGAATGGGATGATGCAATTCAGTAGATACAGTATACAGATGCAGCCAAGATGTCACCAGGACTGTGCTGTGAATATGTGGCCACATTTCTATGATGTTAGGCCAGGTGTGGAGTGCAGAACAACTGCTGACTCTTTGGGCATGTTGTGTCCTCTAATGCAGTGGTTCTCAAACATTTTTCAGTGATGTACCCCCTTTTAAAATATATTTTTAGTCAAGTACCCCCTGACACGGGCAAAACATTTTTGGAAGAAAAAAGAGGTACAGTGCTGTTAAATCACTGTCTGATTAATTAAAGCCAAACAACTTATATCAGTGAACCTGACAAATACATCCATATTGCAAACATTGCATGTAGAAACAAAAAAGAAAAACAGAAGAGGGTGACCACCAGGAAGGCATAAAATCAGTCAAAACTGATATATGCAAAGCGCTGCTAATTTATATTGGTCTCTGTAATTGTACAAAATTAAATATATACATAAATAACTAAAATGTGTTCACAGAAATATTTCTATAACTTAATTATAAATAAATTATATTTTGTTTACAAAATAAATTAACTTAATGAATAAAGATTTGCTCACAAAAAAAATAAACGTTACCTCTTTTAGGATCGAAAAAAAGAAGATTGCACTCTAAAGATTTTTTAAAGATATTTTGAAAAGCTTCACGTACCCCCTGCAGTACCTCCACATACCCCCAGGGGTACGCGTACCCCCATTTGAGAACTACTGCTCTAAAGTATACAGTATGTCACTCTCCGACTCTATCCAGGCTTGATCGCTGCAAATCACACACACACACACACACAGACATACTCAATCTCTTGATCACTCAGTCAGAAACCCTTCAATCTGTTTTGCTGTTGTCAGCATCACATGGATGCCACCAGACATTGAGGGTAAGAATTAGAAGTTTTCCAACAATTTCACTGGTCACAGGCTCACTGACCAATTTGGATGTGACCAAAGGGATTATTGCCCCCCTCTAGATTGAATCTGTTGCCGTGCCTCAGAAGCACGTAGTGCTCAACGAGTCTCCCAAGTACTTATTGATATCGCATTACAAGCAGCAAAGAAATAAATAAGAAACAATCTGAATCATCACTTACACGTCCGTCTCCATCTCTGACCCGTTCAAATCAGCATTACTCAGCCCATCTCCAACATTGCCTGAGTTTTGTACATATTTTTACTGCACAGTTTAACTATTATGTTTTCCTCAGTTTTTTTTTTATTTTTTTTATTAAACGTTATGCAATTCTCAGTTTTTGTTGTGTTTTGATAGGCATTCCTCTGCTTCTTCGGGGGCCAATTAGTAATAAGAATAATTGTGATTCTCCTCCACAGCCCAGCACTCTGCCTCAAGGGACGGTCAACATGAACATCTGCACGGAGGTGGTTGATGCCGAGGAACGGACGGGACAGAGGAATGGACTCTGCATCGTCTTGCCGGAGCAGGAAATATTCATCCGTGGTGACAGCAAAGAAATCATCAACGGGTCAGTAATGACGGTTAAGATTCACAAACGTGCATTTCAGGTTGTTGGTTGCAGATCCAGCAGAGATGAATCAATCGTACCTTTAGCCTCATATATTTATGATTTTCCAAAAATGAGGGACAGAAATCCACCATATCTGTGCTAATCCAGGTTTTTCATATTAGGTCCTTGATAAAGGTATGCAGCCCTCTCATTTCACCTTCTTGCATATACTGAGCCTGACAGCCTCGTTGCTGCATTGCTGCCAGATGGATCTGAAGCACTAATAGAGAATATTAATGCTCTTGTAACAAGAAGTTACAACAATTCTGCTTGAGAAGAACTTTCCAATCAGTTAAGAACACCTGGGCTTGGCCCAGACAGTGTACTCACATTTCAAAAACAAGCGTGGATCCAACATAAGCACACAGAGATAACGTTGTGACAAAGCCTCTTCATCTTTACTGTATGTTTGTTTTCTTTTTTTTTTTTCTCTCTCCAAAACAAGCTTTTTAACTCAAGAGAGACGGCACCTGTCACTGTTGGTGATAAATCTGGGGTCCTTTAATTGTTGAATTAATCATTTGCAACGGTTTCTCTCACCAGATGGACCGAGCAGCTTGCGGGGTATCCTCGCACCAATAAGCAGAACCAGAAGAAGAAACGGAAGGTCGACGCAATCACCATGCAGGTAATGTGGCTCCTCCTGTGCATCTTCAATAAGCTCAGACTGCACTCAGTTGATGAATGTTTCTATATTTGCCTCGTTATGTTCATGATGAAACCCACAGGAACCCACCCCAGCTAAGATGGCTGCCACTGATCCCTGTTTCCTGCCCCTGGATCATGAGACAGAGTCTGTCTCCAGAGCGTGGAAGGAAGAGCCGCACGAGGTGACCCCATTCTGGACACACATCATTCCCATGGGTCCACAGCAGAGCCCTGCAGGTGCGCGCACACACACACACACACACACACACACACACACACACACACACACACACACACACACAGAAGCAGGGGAAAAGGACAGAGGGGCTTAAATACCCGTCAGCCTGTTGCAACCACTTCCTGTCCCCTAACTATGCACAGATGTTAGCACATCATTTTATTTACACACGCACACACACGCACACACCTGTGAAGTCAACTATGTTGACTCTTCGAGGGCTGCAGCTCCTGAGAACAGGCTGGAGGAGTCTCAACTGGAAGACCCAGCTATATAGACAAGCTTACGCTTATACACACACAGACACACACATTAACGGTGAATATCAGAGGTACTCTCCAACATGAATTCTGTAGTCTAAGTGTTTGTCGGTGAGGTGGCTAATGTTTCTGATCGGCTCCCTGTTTTCTGCTTCCAGGTTTCTTCTGCTCAACTTCTAATGACTCCTCGGTCCTGGGCGATCCCGCCACCCATGGCAGCTCGGTCGACTCTTTAGACTTGGTGGCAGGCAGCAACACTTACTCCGCTTTCCACAATGTCCAGGCAGTCGACCAGGGCCGGGTGGAGGATACATCGAGGTTAGATACAAATGATTTCCCAGCTCTGCAGGTCACATTTGGCACTCCCTCTGATTTTGCCACATGTTGATGTGTTACTCAAACAGCCATTTCAACAGACTTTGGCGCAGGAAAAGCAGCAATGTGCAAACATTTAGCACAGAGGACATCACAGCGTCCGACTGCTTCCCCTCAGTGTATCGCCCAGTCGCTATCGCACACCACCAAACATCAGATCAAAGCTTGGCACTCTGCCCCTCCATTACCAATCCCACTGCCGCCTCTATATAATTAGCTTCCCCCAGTGCACGGCGTGGCCCTGTATAGAGATCTTGTTTTTCACTTGTTTCCTTTTTGGGGAAACAAAAACACAAAATACTACCCCTTCCCAAACCATGCCTCCAAAATGCTACTGTGCCCTGAGATCTGCACCAAAGTTTCTCAGAACCCTTCTGCTGTCAGGGAAGAGTCCAACTGTCAAAAGGCCACTGACATATACGACTCAAACCGTTGTTAAAGATGTAAACACACTTCTGATTTGGTACCATTTTCATAGCAAAATGTGCCAAACAAACACAGAAACACAGACCAAAGCATTTGATGTATTTTGCGGCCTCCCTTCTACATCTGGCATGTCTTCACATCATATTTGATTTGATTTGATCGGCAGCGTTTTTCCAAATTTTAGAATGATTTGTGACTGCGGCAACTACAACACAGAGGCACAAATTACACACGCACAAAGTACATTTTTCTTCACAACACCATGTAACACGATTCAAACGATGAATTACACACATAATGTGAGCCAGAACTACACACTCATCATGAAAACAGGCAAAGACAACAATTTGACCTAAACACGATGAACATGTCAATGAGTAGGTTTTACCCCTCATGCAGTATTTCTCTCCGACACATAGACATGCAGATTTTTCTGTAACTGATGAGAGCATCCCACAATCCCAAAAAGTCACTTGTGCAGCTGTAATCAGATATTGACATGTAAACCCAGAATTGGCCCTCTGGTGCTTCTCATGATTAATGGTTATTTTGGGATGTTTGTTCTGCATTCTTCTCGTATACACCAAAGACCTCTGCAGCCACTCTCCAAGTATGTAACATTTCTGAGTCAGGCTTTCCCCATCGTGCTTTGTATCATGTTCTTTTCAGGAATCAGGAATCTTTTATTGTCATTACAGCAATTGATTTGAGTAATGAAACTAAGGGGCTCCATTCACACTGTACAATTGAGATCGATATAACAATGAATACACTTTCTTCCAAACGTTTTTCACATATCTGTTATGAACAAAAGTGTGGTGTGAAATTAAATGAAAGTCAATGCCCTAATACTAACGTGGCATGTGAATATGACAGTGAGTATTAAGGCACTCAAAATAATGTAGATATTTAATATAAAGGTGTGGGACAGAGGAATTAGCCTCTTTTAGGCTTGGTTACTTTATCGCCTAAAACAAAAACTTGTGTACAATATTCTCCCTGAAGCATTGGTAGGTAACTGCGTTATTGGTCCATTGATCTGTTGGTCCAGGAAATTTGAAGCATTTCGATTGAAAGAACGGAACAGGAGCATAGGTATGAGAGAACCTGACTACAAATACAGAGCATTGGAGATATAGGAGCATAGGGTCAAGACCAAGCTTGATAAGTCACTACCAGAATTAAGATCTGATGTTAGAGGAAATGATTACCTCACTCCTAGTTTAGAGGGAGAGGAGAACAAACAGTACAGCCATCAAAAACTGTAGGGTCAGCAGAGGACTAAAGGAATCTGTGCTGAAGTTGAAGGCATGGATGGTCCCTGCAGAGCACTACTGTTGCTGACCACTCTGACACTCAGTGTTGTGCTCATTCTGCAGCCTGCCAAGTCAGGTTCTCAATGATCCAAAACACAATCTGGGCCCCCACCCTCTTCTGCCTCAACTCTCCTGCCAGAAGAGCTTAATGGAGGACGTAGACGACTAAAAGATCACTCACACTAACTGCTTGGGTGACACAGGTGTGTGAACATTTTCACTAACCGGATTGCTGATTTGTTGCAGCCACCATCCACTGTTACCAGAGGACGAAACCAGGACAAGTTTCAGCGATGCTCGCAACAGCAACGAAGAGGTGAGCACACTACAACCAGAACAAGCTCAGACAGTGCGCAACTCTGATTGACCAAAACGTCACAAGGCTGACTCACACAGTTACATATCCAGTAGTTATTGTTGGGAAAACAATGTAGTCCCCCACTTTGACCCCTCTCATCATTGACTAGTAGTCAGGGAGTTCAAAATCTGTTTTTGTGTCCTTTGTCCTGATTGACTTTGTAGTTTCCCTCAGTGGATAGGGGGAAACATCCCCGTGCCAGTAACTTGTAAAGCAACATCTCCCTCATTCCTGCGTCTGTAGCGATACCCTCCCCCTCTGCTCTCTCTCCTTCAATTTATCAGTGAATATATTGATAATCAGGCTTCTCACAGAATTCACCGTCTTGAATCTCAAAATGATGAAGCACAGACTCCACTTCATGACCTTACTCAGGCCCCTTGTCAGACAGTGGATCGTTTTCCCTCCATGTGATGTTGATAAGCCACGTGAAGAAGCTCTGATCAGTCTTCTACATGCACAGACACAAACAGACACACACAGACACACACACACATACTCATCCTGTCCATGAGGTCCACAATGTCCAACTGCTTTCAGAGTGATTTATACAACCAGGTGTGAACCGGAGGAGGATATAAAACTCAAGCACAACAGTGCCCGTGCGGGCCAGATGAAAGACATTCCACAGTCGGAGTGTTTATGTCAGTCAGCCTGTGAGTGTGTTAGCGTCAGGTAGGACGCGGATTTGTGTGAGTGTCTGCATCTGCCAGACGCAGTTTTGTCCTCGGTGGGCGGTTGAGAGACAGGTGATGAGAGTTTTGGTGCGGGACGCGTGGACAAGTCAATCCCATCTCATCGGGGCCTCGTCCAGACATGTGTCCCCCTCTGGTTGTGTGTGTATAGGTAATGTATGTGTTTGTGAGTGTCAGCAGGTGGGAGAGAGGCAGTGATTCATTCTGTGCCTGTGTTTCGTTTTGGAGGGGAACAGGTTCTGATGCCTTGAAGCTGTTCTGTCAGCCGCAACCGCGTTTCGTAATCTGGAAAAGTGCATTTTTCTGATGGATGTTTTCCACGATACTGTGTAACGACGGGAATGAGAATTCCCAAGGACAAAGCCTGTGCTGAGTCACAACCAAAGTCCTGGCCCTCAGGCAAGACAACTCACCCCGTCAATTCACAGACTTGAGCTGCGCCAACATTAAACTAGGCTGAAATCGGCAGGCACCGCCTCTGTTCACGTCTATCCTAGCACACATCTGTTTGTCCAAGTTTGTCAGTATGTGTTGTCGGGCGAGACCCTAGATTAAGGAGATGACTAAACTACACAAGCCACTGTTGGTATGTGTGTATCTATGTGTGTGTGTTGGTGTGTTGGTGTGTGAGGTCACAAGAACAACAAACGGCAACATACAGCACAAAGTCAACATCATGTGAACAGCCAGAAAGATTAGGCAGAGTGTCCGTGTGGCTGTGTGTTTATGTGCTCGTGGGTGTGCGTACACTTGATGGTGATCACAGTGGGATTAATCCAGATCTTTGATCTTTGAATGAACACACACGTTAATGGCCACACACAGGCTCACTTGGAGGACTTGCCTTTTAAATATGTTGATCCCCTCTTCATGTTTATATAGACAGGAGCAGATCTAGGTTTGGAGTACGATCGGATCCACCAGATCTGCCAGCTGAGTTCCCAAGGCCAGTCCCCTGTCCCCCCAACTCTCCTTCCTTCACATTATCCAATGGCTGCGACCTTCCTTTGGAGAGTCTGCAACCACTGCGAACAGTGGACAGACCCTGTAGCCGTCAGTGGTTGTTTGGGGAGAGAGAAGGCAGCTCTCTCCGCGGCCAGAGCACAAAGTTCTGCCATGTTTTGTGTTCTTGGACAGTTTTCAATATAAATGCCTGTGAAGGAAAAGAAAAAGTGTTCTGCATCAGTTAAAGTGCTCATTTCTCTTAATTAAAGGGCTTACATAATGGGGAGGAATGAAGAGCTTTAGTAGCCGAGCTTCGTACGAATCATCACGCTGTGTAATGTGATATATGCTGTTGAATCTGCCAACGTGAAACCTGATAAGGAGAGTGGCTGGGATTCCTCTTTATTTTAGGGATTGCGCAGTATTTTGTGAAATGTGAGACAAAAAGCCATGAAGTGTCAGCGATTAAGCAGCCTCTTAGTCCTGATCACGCATTTTGCTGTAGCCAGATCCGCTCATCCACATGCGCATTGCTGGCAGTGTGAGGAAGAGTGGAGGAGTGTCCATAAAGGGCTTCTGCTTGGCTCCCTGGAGCGGGCCTAATCCTCATAGCCCACGCTCCTGCCAAGGATCCAGACTACCGGTTACCCTGGTCCATGGAATGCGACACGCACAGACTGACCCCCCACACCCACCTCCCTTCCAGTCAGGACTGAGGAGAACGAGATAAGACCAATCACTTCTCTCCACTAGTGAGGACTTGCTGCTGTTGCAGAGATGCCATCACTCCTTGCAGGACAGGAAAGTGTTTCTTTTATTGAGTGATGGACTGATAAGTTTCTCTCTTTTCCAGATCTGGCATTCTGAAGTGGCTCTGCCCGCTCTGTCCCCTGCTCGCCAAAAATGGAAGTCTCAAGAGCGCAGAATGTCTTCAGAGACCATCACTATTGTGAGCAAGACTGAACCCGCATACCCGCGTATGCCGTAGGCAAAGGATTTAAAGAAACTTTTCCCCTGCCCAGCGCTCTCAAGAATTAAACCAAAAAGTCCAATCTGATAGAATGGCGACACAAGAACTCTGTCCAATGCTGGCATATTTTTTAAATGACTCTCAAAAATGCATACAGCGTTGTTGTGTGTTGCATCATTTCACCTGTTATTTCGGTTCTTACATTCGATCTATTAATAAAATCAGATGACAGTATTTATTACAATTTGAAGCAAAGGAAGCAAAATAACACTGTGAAAGAGTAAAGATGTGGCCACACTTTTCCACAGCCAGATTTGCTGAACTTCAAAAAAGGCTGGATGGTCAAATTGGACAAAGATAACGAGGTAAAGTACAGGTGCTTCAATACATTTCTGAGTGATGTCATTTCCTCTCAAGCAAAACGAACCGTTTTGAATAATGTTCGACTTTTTGCTGCCCTCTAGTGGAAAAAATATTGGTTTGTACTCTCCACAGACAGCCTCAGATACTTCCAAGATTCTGTTGCAGAAGAGGTACTTTGTGCAGACAGAGTTTATAAGTATTTGAATTGGATGTATTGTATTTTTTTAGACATCTAATTAATTTTGTTTGGTGTTCTGTGATCTCAGGTTTCGGACCTTGAGGGGGAAATAGACCTCACAAATTGTTACCATGTGTCCGAGTACCAGGTGCAGCGGAACTATGGCTTTCAGATACATGTAAGATAAATGCCAACACACACAGGCACCGCTCAAAAAAACTTAATTCTAAAGTTCATTCTCCTAAACTATCATTGAATTTTATATTAATACAAATCTCTTCTTCCCGCAGACCAACAAAGATGTATTCACATTGTCAGCTATGACAGCAGGGATACGCAGGAACTGGATCCAGGCCCTGATGAAGAACGTGCATCCAGCTCACACTCGTGATGTCGTCAGGTACCACCATCTCTGTTGTTTTCCTATTCTGGCTTTAGCGTAACACAGAAGGAGACAAGCAACATCCAAATGAACAAAGAATCATACATGATTTGGACTGAGCAACTTTATTTGGCTCGCCAGATCAACGGATGATTGTTAGTTGTCTCCACTTTCCCATTCATTTACCCTTTGATAAGTTGCCAACATTTGTTTTGGCGCCATCATGATATGAATCCTCCCATCTTTATTTTTTTTTCGTCCCGCTTCTTTAATGATCCTTGCAGTTTGCCTAGTCACCACTCGTCCCGCGCACCACCTAAGGTCCTACCAAAACCAGACGTGACTCGAGACTCCTCTGCCATCGCCTCAGTCCACTTAGACAAGAGCTCCAAACAAAATGGCATGAGGGAGGCACGATGGGAAAAACACAGCGAGGACTTGGCCCTGTGTCAACCCTCTACCATGACGTGGGTAGACACAGCATCACCGGGAACCAAAATCTCAAGCTCACTCGAGCTGAGTAATGTGGAAAGAAGGAAGAGGCGGGAAGAGAGAAGGAGGAAGTACGAGAGCATGCTGGGCGTCCCTCTGGCCTGGAAGGTGGTTGGAGAAGAGGAGGGTGAAGGCAGCACCAGGAGTCAGAGTCACACAATGCAACATGATGTGGAAGAGCAGATGGAGAAGTGCTGGAAGCAGGTGGAGAGGACGGTCTTCAGATTGGACAGGACTGTGCACATTTACACAGAGGACAAGGACACGGTGGAGATGGAAGAGCTGCTAGACAACTACAGAGAGGCGGTCAGTGTGTCAAATCTGAATTTTATAATTCCATTTGGCCAAGATAAAGTTAATGATTTAGTTCAAAAGGACATGGTAACATTTCTCAGACTGAATGTAATAAGTATAATTGCATGCTTTTGTCACCCAAGGTTGAAGACTTGGAGATCCAGCTGGCAGAGTCGGACTGTCACAGACACGAGCTGGAAGATAAGCTGAGCACGTCAGGATATCATGTCTTCTCAGAGGTATTGTAACGCATCCCCTGTTTTTGATATTGCCAGTTTGTAAGCCACAATCCATGGCTTGATTTTAAAATGACTCTGTCACTCGTTCACTCCCTCTCTCCCTAACAACATGGGAGCTAATCCCTCTGTTCCCTTTCCTCCCGTTTCTTTTGGAAGCTCGGCTCCTCACTAAGCTCAGAGGTGGATGTTGGAGAGAACAGTCCCGTCAGAGAGAGCATGCAGAGCGAGCAGACCCGAAGTCATAAGCTAAGCTTGCAGGAAGAGCTCGGCGACGTCTCCCAGCTACCCCCTGCAGGTGAGCTGTCCACCACCGGGCAGCAGGACACGGACTCCCATTTACGAGAAGTGGGGGACTTTCTCCTGGAGTGCCCTCCAGCATTAAACACACCTTCAGACAACCAGTACTTATTGTCTGACAGTAAGTGCAGAACAACCAACCTCCAGGGCCACTGCCAGGTGCAGGTCCAGGACTGCAGCCTAAAGACACCACGCCACGGTACGAATTCTTTAATTCAGGACGGACGTGCTAAAGAAATGGGGGAACAAGAGGAGGAGCTGTTGCTGTCAGACCAGGCGATAGTTCAGAAGCTGTCTGACGAGGTACAACTCCTCATGCGCCAGAACAAAGCTCTAAACCAGCGAAACCAGGAGATGCTCAACCAGCTAACGGAAGCGGACAGAGAGATTGAGAACCTGAAAGCTGAGCTGAATACCAGATATCATGAGACTAACCATCTGCCCGAGGTGGAGCAACTGACCCAGAGCAAAGTTGAAGAGTTAGATGTGGAACCCGGCACCAGCAACCTGCAGCCTGTAGAGGTGCAAGCTACAGTTTCCTCCCTGGAGAAGCGTTTGCAGGACACAGAGGCCCTGCTCCATCTGAGAGAGAGCACTCTGCGGGCCCTGGGCATCCCTACAGATATGCAGGAACCAGGACAGGAGACACAAGAAGAGTCCTTCGGCCACGGGAGGAAAACCGAAGGATACCTGCTCCGCTGCTTTGAGGCTACAGAGGCGAAGTTGACTCAGCTGGAGTGGGATCTGGTCCAAACACGGGAGACATGCAAAGACCTCAAAGCCCAGGCCACAGAGCTGAGGGATGCAGAGGGACTTCAGGCACGTAGAGCTGCAGAGGCAGAAGCCGAGGTGAGGAGGTTGAGTGAGGAGTTAGACCTGGAGAGGCTGAGAGGTGGTCAGAAAATGGAGAGGTGCTCCCCAGGTGAGGAAACGATTCAGGAAGTGATAAAGGGGGCGGTGATGAAACTGAAAGCCATGGGGAAGTTAGAGAGGGTAATGGACGGGATGGATATAAGGAAGATGAGGACAGTGTCACAGGATCAGACAGAGGATGTGAAGTCCATAGTGGTCACTGAGCTCCACTGGGAGAAAGATTTTTGGAGGTGCGTGCTGAGAGACATGGAGACTGACTCATCCCTGCTGAACTCGGACGACCCCTTAGAGTTGTTCCTCCACAACATGATAGAGCACATGATGGTGGAGAAGCAAATCTTGTTGTTTGGTCACATGCTGTGTGCTACCAAGGGGAACGGCGTGGAGGACACAGGTGAGAGCGATCCATCAGGAAAGCTGGACACTGTCCGGCACAATGCGAGTGTGACAGAGGGAGAGAGGGACAAATTGGTAATTGGTTCTGATCAAGAGTTCAGTATGGTAGATCACGAGGGTGTTTTCAACTCAAAGATCTCTCTGCTGAGCCTTTTTGCCTCTTGTGCTAAGGACAACAGCCAACACCTAATTGATCACCTCCACCCCCTGAATGTTCTGGAGCTTCCAAAGGCCTGTTTTCTGCATGCCGCTGCCACCAAAGCTTTGTACTGCCACTGCCTAAGCAGGTTTCATTCAAAGAACGAAAAGGAACTCAGCCAAATCCGGCATAGGCCTGAAGAACTTGAGATCTTAAGCACTGAGAAAGAGGAGTCACGGAGAGTGTTGGAGGTGGTCGATAAAGAGGAGGATGCTAACACACATAAAGCAGTCACACACCCCGTAGTTGATATGGAGACTGAGGAGGTTGAGGAATATAGATGCCAGGATGACACCCAGTCCGTTGGAGATGTCTCAGATGGGAACACAAAGACAGGTGACGCGTCATACACCAAGGAGGCAGATGGAGAGCTGCAGATGGGAGGGGTTACACAGCTGAGGACACGAGTGGAGGACCTTGAGGAGCAGCTTGCCTTCTCCGAGGACAAGAAAAATGGAGAACTGAAAGGGAAAATGGATTCAGTACGTTTGCATTATGGGAAGGAAATCGACAGGCTGAAGGTAGGAGACATTACGGTCGAGCTGATCCTCAGCTCACCATGCCGAAGGTCACAAAGGTCACCGTCACACACGAGTTGGTTGCTTCTGCAGGCTGCGTGTGAGAGTGGACTCAGTGCTCTGGAGGAGTCTCACCTCAGTGTCACTGACGATTTGCAGCGCCGGCACCATCAGGAGGTGCAGCGCCTCCTGCTGGACAGAGACAGGCTGTTGGAGGAGGAGAAAATTGCCACGGCAACAGGTGAGAAATATCCTGCGTTACAGAACCTTTTTGCTGACAGTTGTAAAAATTGAAAACAACGCAAATGTTGCTAGTCAACTCTGCGTGGCCAAACATGCTGGCTTGCCATATCCCCTCTTTTTATTTTTATCCAATGTCATCTTGAGTGCTCACACTTTCATTTTTCAACTCAGCAATCAGCGCAATCGAGAGTGCCCACCAATTGGAGCTGGAGAGAGAGGCTCAGAGAAGATCTCAGTCTCAGAGCAGTGCAACAAGCTTAGAGCTGACAGAGATCCACAGGCAGTACAGGTACGTGTCTCCCAAAGAGACGCTCAACACTCCAGACAAATGGTTACTTCAGGAGGGGGTCAAATGCACTTTAGACCTGGAGAGCGCAGCGCTTTATTTTTAATCAAGTATTACCAAATTACTAGAGATGTCCGATAATATCAGCCCACCGATATTATCCGCCTGATATTAGCATAAAAATGTAATATCGGTATCGTATTTTTTTTGCTTTAAAACCGATAAAATAAAAACCGACAAAAATACAATAATGCTTGCGTTACACTGAAATAGTGCCTATGCGCTCCTGAAGCGTTTACTGGCGCACATATCGGTATCGGCTGTTATCGGTATCGGTAAATTGAGAGGTGGACAATATCGGATATCGGCAAAAAAGCCAATATCGGACATCTCTAAAAATTACCGACAAAGTCCTACAACCACAAAGTCTAACTACAGTTCCTCACTAACTGAATAGGTTCCAATGTTCCCATGTATACCAGGTATACCTCACCCCATGAACTTTTGCCTACAAGCACCTTGTTTTCAAGCTCCTTGTTCCTCTTATATATTCTTCTCTTTATCTTGTCGCACACCTGGGTGGGGCTCTATGAAATCTTGTTGTTCGTTGAACTTGTTTTATGTAGCAGTGACAAATACAGCCCAAGACTAAGTCTCTTGTTTAGGATTTATACCGCATCGTGCAGACTCAAAGGTACACATGTCAAAAACAAAAATGATGGTGTGTTTCTCAGTGAGGACCTGGCCTCCTGCCAACGGGAGCTGCAGGCTCTGTCTCAACAGTTTTCTCTCAAGTGCTTGGAGAATGTTCATCTAGGCCAGGCTCTGGACGGGGAGAGGAAGGCCCTGTGTCAGTGCCAGCTAGAGAACCAGGAGCTCAGGAACAGAAACCAGGTCAGAAGTGCCACACATACACGGGCACACTGTCACGCTCTCAACCACTTGAATGTGCTTAGTGGTGTCTGCTCTGGTGTCCCTGTTTCATTTGTAACACCCTGATTCACTCAGGAGCTGAGCCATCGCAAGACTGCAGACGTCAGCACAATGGGCTCCCTCGCCAGCAATGATACCCTGCAAGCCATCACTGCCTTCGAGCTGCAGGTGAGGAGATACAAAGGCATCCTCACTCTCCTCCTATCCTCCTACATAGAAAGCAGAAAGTCTAAGCAGAAAGTTTCTGCTATCATTCAGACCCATGGTTCACGCTCATGTTTCAGATAAGCCTGCGAGTGAAAGAGTCGGAGGTTCAGCAGCTGAAGCAGGAGATAGAATCGCTGAAGGATGAACTTCAGTCTGCACAGAAAGTGAGCACTGTCGCTGCCATGTGTGCCTCTCTAGATGAAATTCGAAATGAATAACCACAGCCTGTCTGCTTTTTAAGAACACAAGAAGTGCAACAAAGAAGTACATGGATATTTTCACCGAGCTCAGCGTCACAAGGGCCCAAACAAAACGAGACCTGGAGGAGCTAAGAGAGAATCTGAAGCTTGCACACCAGGCCCTAGAGCAGATCTCATAGCTTCCACACAGTTTTTAGAAATAGATGCACAGTTCATAACACTGTTATAAAACCTCATTCCCTCTGCAGTTGTGTCAAAAGAACTTGATGCACAAAAAATGTCCACAAGTATCACCTATTGATCAGTTGTACTATATGTACTATATTCACTCCACACTGCTCCAGAATGTGTCAACCATTACATTTTGGAGACAAAAGTCTTTTATTGTTTGTCTCGCATTACTGCAGCAAATTTTTCTGAGTATAAGTTGTATACTGTGTTCAAGTTTTAATCAGGAATTACGTTTGTTGCTAGATCCATCTGGACCGTCTGAACCTTTCCTTCATAATGTGGACACTACTGTTTCTTTCTCCAGAGCACTGATAAATTACATATTTGTAGTTTTCTGTGATTGCATTCCTAACTGTGTAACTGTCTTAATGATTGTACTAGTCCCTGAATGTTTCCCAATAAATCGAAAGGGTTGGTGCCTCTTTTACACCATTCTCACTCAAATGTAAAATTCCACATTGTTGACATGTATTGTTGTTGTTGCTGTTACTTCATTGTCACCGTTATTATTATTTCAATTTGTATTTTGAGGACGTTTTTCAGTTGAAGATGTGAGGTCACTGCCTTGTTGACAACGCCTTTTTTTTTATGTTTGGTTTGTAAAATCTAAGTATGCCCGTGCAGCAGTAATGTCAACACCAGAAAATCCAATATCTGTTGATAAAATCTAAATGGCAATAAGATTAGAATATTGTATGGACATGTCAAGAAGCACACATTTGACATTATTGACGCCAGGCTGTGGCCTCGCTTTCTGACGGATGATCGCATTTATGTCATTTTAGCAAATAAAGGACACTTCCGACTT
Organism: Carapus acus; assembly: GCA_900312935.1. Taxonomy (NCBI): domain Eukaryota; kingdom Metazoa; phylum Chordata; class Actinopteri; order Ophidiiformes; family Carapidae; genus Carapus; species Carapus acus. Next base: position 17,542 of record OMPJ01040700.1, read on the forward strand.
ATCCCTTCAAATTAAGGCGATCTTGTGTTGGGATTACTCCCTATCTCATTTCATATGATATTTCATCTAGCATTATTGGGATGAGATTTATGAATACTTATAGAATTTAGGTTCCAATTGAACCTCCAGCACGGCGTGTCTACGTGCCAGGCAGCAGCCATGCAAATTGAACATGTATGGAAGACTGAGATCAATGAGTTTCCTCATTACGAAATGGGGCTAAAGATCTTGTTTAAAGACCCGGGTCTCCTAACTGCTAATCTTAGGCTTCCTCTTGTCGTCGAGTCCACAAACGGTCTATTTTGAGGAGTCTTGTCTAATTTTGAAGGTAAGTTCGTTTCCGGCCTTGTTTGTTATCCTGCGGCAGCTTGACTCGTGTTGGGCCAAGGTGTCCATGATGACAACTTTAAAATAGCACCAGTGGCGCGTCGGTGACCTGCTCCACGTCCACTGGGGAAAAGATGTCGACGAGTGTCTTGCCGAGGCGGCCCGTCTCCTCAGTGAGGGCGTGACGTCGGCAGGCCGACACGAACGAGCCCGGTAGCATGACGCCGGGCGGTCGCTGTTTTTGTTTACATCCCGGCCCGACGCAGGTTGGGCCCCGGAGCTGCGCTAGCTAAGCCCGCTACCGGAGCTGTTTGTCGGGAGCCGTCATCCCCGAGGACCCGAGGCGACACACGGGAGCCGCCCCGCCGGTAAGAAGCTTTTTCACAACTCCCTTTGAATAATTACTGTCATAGCTCTTGTGAGTAGATAAGATAATAGAGGGTCCCTTTGACAGCGAACATAACAAGCTGTTGTCCAGTTTTGGCTGCATGATGCAATGCGAGCCCAATAACATGGATTGTTGCGCTGCACGATAAACACTACACAATCTAAGCGACGGTCCTAAGATCACATATGCTCACAGCACTCTGAAAGGGGCAGGACTCTGGTGCATCCAAATGATCGTATTCTTGTATCGACTTTCGTTTCACTGTGTGTTATGATGTAAGCCAGGCGTTGCATTCGGTTCTCTTCGTTTATCTTGTTTGTGTCAATTATTTTTTACTTTCTTACCCGTCGTTGCATGTTGCAACAGTGAAGCTCAAATCGCAATTGTGTGAGCTGTAAAATTTCCTGTGATACAATGACTTTGAACGTCTGTCTTGTCTCGTCACTGATTGATTGTTCAATTTTTGTGTGTAGTACCTGATGGTATTTCATTGCAATTTGGGAAATGCAAATTGTACTAATTGTGCATGTTACTGAAATGTGTTTTGATTTGCTTCATCATTTATGAGTTTTGACTGATGTATTGTGCGTGTTTGTGTGACACAACTTCATTCTCCACGTGATGTGGGCCAGAGTTGATCCTGAACAGACCCAATGCATGTGTCCTTCTAGGACTCCATTCTCATGGCTATGGATCTGTCCAAAGGTTACTCAGTCACCCACCTGACCCAAGCCAAAGCCCTGGACCTGGTTAAGAAGCCTGAGTGGTACCACCGGCGCCCAGCCAGCTGCAGCACTGAGATTAGTCCCCCATACAGGACCAGATCCAGAGCTGGATCCTTCAATTCACTGTCCTCGATGCATCCCGAGGTAGGGGCACCCACCAGCTGCGGAGACATGGAGGAGGACACGCAAGCATTAGGAACCTATGTGAATTCCACTTTAGCGCAAGGGATGGGACTTTACCACGAAGGGGTTCGCGGCAACCTGTGGCATTCAGGGTACTACGTGCCCGACCAAACAGACGGCCAGATCCGAGAAAGCAGCGGCGGCGAGGAGAGCGACAGCGGTTCCGACGTCATCTTCCTGGTCTCCTCGTCCAAGGAGCCCATCATATGCAGTTCCTTTGTCCAGGACAACGTGAGCCATATTGTGGAGCCCCTGTCTCCGGCGGCATCCTCGTTGGACGAAGACAGAGGCTGTTATCGACTACCTCAGCCTCTGAGCTCACCCAGTCCAGACAGCTCCTACTCGGAGGAGTCGACGGACAGCTCAGTGGACATTCCGCTACCCAACGCTAGGCCCATCGTGCTGCTGTCAGACCTGCGAGCCATCTACGGAAACCTCACAGAGTCTCCCATCGATCTTACTAGCGACGACAGCGACGTAGTCGAAGTTTCTGTCACAAGCGAGAAACAGAAGATTGCTTTGTTTCCCTGTAAGAGAAGTTCTCCTGACTTGAAAGCACCAGTAGGAGAACCGCGCTCAGAGAGTGCAGATGACAAATCGGGGCGCAGAGAGTTACGGCACAGTCCCAGAACCAGGAAGCTTGCGGCCAAAACGCCTCACACCAGCCGCCCTCGCCAGAGTTTGAGACGACAGGCCAAGAGCGATGCGGTCGGGATCTACAACGAGTGCTACGACTCTGACGAGCTGGAGCTCACACTGAGACGGTCCAGCTCTGAGGCGGAGTCCGTCTCTCAGCAATGTCCACCTGGGTCATTAGATGGCAGCGGCAAGTCAGATGACGTGGACGTGGTCAGTAAAGCGTCAAAACGTCTTCTCCTCACCAAAACTGCACATTCGAAAAACAACAGATGCAAAAGGAAGAAGCCTGTGGAGGCATGCAGAGCAAAGAGATCCAGGACCAAGCGGAGAGCCCCTCACAGCACGTCCACCGAGCAGCACCGGCAGGAGAAGAGAAAGCAGACCAATGCAATCGCCAGAAAGAAGAAACTTGTCGCACGGCGGAGGAGCAGTAAGACCGGGCCCTCGGCCTTGTTCTCTCCTAGAGAGCCAGAGATCAAACTCAGATACGCAAACTTGAAGGAGGAGAAGAAGGAGAAACGCTCAGACAACTTCTGCCCCTTCGTCCACGTAGAGCGGCGCGTTTGCACGGTAGTTAACTACCAGGAGGAGGCGGCCAGGCTGAGGGGTGGCGTGGGACGGAGCTGCCCAGGCGCCACGGGCGCTTCTGGGTTCATCCCCAACACGTCCTGCTTCCTGCCGGGCCGGCTCAGAGGCCACGGCTCCAGTCCGTCCGCGCAGGTGTGCAGCCTCTGCGGTCAGACGGCCAACGCCCTGGGCCTCGGAGACCTTCACGGGCCCTACGCCCAGGCTGCAGATGCTCCGCGCCTCCTGCTGCCAGTTTGCAACGGAATGCCACAAGGCGCTGCAAAAAGCTGTGGCAGGCCCTCGGAGGGCCTCACTCTCAGACACTGGACAACGTCCGACGAGGCGTGTGAGACCAGATGTTCTGTTGATGGTTCTCCGCAAGAGGGCGACAGTGAGTGCCACAAGGTGGCCCCTCACTTGGATGAATGCTGGATCCACGAGGACTGTGGCATCTGGTCAGCTGGCGTTTTCCTGGTTGGAGGGAAGCTGTACGGGCTCAAGGAGGCAACTCGGCTCGCACAAGAGACGGTGAGTGATGGAAGAATTTTGAATGAGACTTTCGGTTATTGATGTGGGGATCCCCTCTCGATCAATCATTGATCACTTGTGATGGGATTGCCCAAGCCTGTAACACACACGCACACTCACCCAAAATAAATGGTTAGATTTGTGTGTGCCTGTGCAAGTGGAAGTGTTTTCACTTGTCATTTTTTTATATTCTTTATTCCCAAATGCTCCTGTGTATGACACACAAACCAGAATAATTATCGGATCCACAGGAAAGGTTAATCAAGTAATTAAACGATCCATGGTTCTAAAACTATATTCCGCTCCCCCTCCCCCAGACATGTTCAACCTGCCATCAAAACGGGGCAATTATGGGCTGTTTTCAGAAGGGCTGTGCAAAGAGTTATCACTACAGATGTGCCATCCAGTCAGGTAGCCACAACAACACAAACACATCAGGACACAGTGAGATGAAGTGTCGGAGCTGTCGGAGGGGGAAAGTTTGACTCACCTGTTCTTATGTCGGGTAGGTGTGTGTGCCTCTGTGTGAGAAGACAACCATTCTTACTCACCTTTGTGTATCCGTGTGTGTGCCTATGTGCCCTCAGGTTGCGTCTTAAATGAAGACAACTTCTCAATGAGATGTCCGCAGCACAAGGTAACAAAGACGTGCTGTGGTGTTTGTGTGTGTGTGTGTGTGTGTGCGCGCGCACGCGCGCGCGCATGGTGTGGTGAAATGTGATTACAGTGAGGACACGTCACTCTCTTTATACTGAATTCAATCGTCCTGACGTGACACAGTTGGTGAAAAGAGTCTGATGTGTTTGTGTGTGTCTGCACCAGACCAAGCTGTTCCCCAGCGTAACCAGGCGACACAAGAGATGACGCAGGAAACATTTTGGAGCCTTGGAAGTACGTGAATCCTCTTAACTTGTGTTTCCACGCATAGACCGGCGCTTTGACCGGCACAGCTGTGCGTCTTAAAGGTGTGTCTCCATATTCCGCCTGGACTGAAGCTCCTCCCACCTCTGCTTCAGACACGACCTCTGATCTCGTCAGAGTGCAGAGTCATCCGCTTTCCTTCTCCTCTGCTGCTTTCTGTGCTAGTTAAGGCAAAGCTGTTTGCTGGGGCCCAGCGCAGAGAGAGTCCGGTAAGTGGCCACTCGTCACCGGCAAACCACAAACATACTGTGGGATGAAATGGATTTACCGTAGGGATGCTCAACATTTTTCTGTTTTTTTTTTCTTTGTACACAGACAGGTTCACAAAGTGGGACAAACTAACTGAGCAGCCGTTACAAGTCTGAGAGAGAGAGAGAGCAAGTGTGTGTGTGTGTGTCTACCTGCTTCTGCTGGTGGAGGAAGTTTACTTTCATTCCCTACATGGCTGTTCCTATGCGAACACATCACATTTTATCTGCCATCAGTTCAGTTCTTAGAAGTGTCACCATCATTTATTTAGGTTAATGCTTCCAGAATCACATCAACAATTTAATTTATTTACATCCTTTGCATGCCCAGTCCATGCCCATTTTTCACAAGGCACTTTAGATTATAAATGATCGCATTGTTTTATTCATCCTACACCTTTGATGTGTTTAATAAACACTGACGTGCCGTCCATCTTAATGATTTTAGGGACTAAATGGAACTTTGAGGTGATCCTACATAAGATGTGCGTGTAGATGAGACTCCTGTTTGTTTTATAAGCCCACATCACCAGCAACAAACACAGACGATGTCAAACGCCCCTCCATCACCGCGGGACCACCAATAGTAGATGCAGCTCAGATTTCTTCTGTTTGCTTTTCGTCCTTGCATCACCAGTGAAGAAGGACAGAAAGTGATGTTAAGCTGTGATGGCTACGAAAGTTGAGGGTTGTTTCCATTTGTGTGTCCTGTTGTTTGCAGCTGCAATTGTGATTTTTTTGTCTTTTTTTCTGAAGTGGTTGGGTCATAAGCTTTTGATGCACAACATATGCATATTTATCCCCTCTAATGCACAACATTGGTCAAAACTGACCAGCATTCATGTTCCAAGTGATTTCATGTTAGACGAGTTTTTCTCTGTTGTATCCTTTGAAATCAATTTATATTGTGACTAAATGTCCCACTTACTCTTTTAATATCTTGTTTTCAATAAGTACAGGGTCATGCTTCCACTGTCCCTTTTTCATTTGTGAAAAAATTTAGTTTTTGTGTCATTACACAGTTTAGCATGTTTTCTCTTGCCATGAGTGGGGGGATTCTCATTCCAGGAAAAGCTGTTTTTACTCAGTCTGTTTGACTGGGCCTGAGTTTCCTTCTCAGAGAACTCATCCCATGGGTTGTCCTCTATGTTGGGTTAGGGTTCGAGTAAGGGTTAGTCCACCTTGGCCCTGAGGCACACAGTCTGGGTCACCACCTGACATTTCCAACTCTTAGTGGTTAGAAACCATTGAAAATATATTCCTCTCTGACAAGAGATGTACTTATTCTCAAGGCACCCTATCAATTATGACACACAGTCAGCCTGCTTCTCTCAAGTCATTAATCAACAGCTAGCCACAATAGCCAGCTAACCTACAAATAGCATTATTTCCTCTCTGACAAATCAGACTAGTTATTTCACCGATTGTATGACTAATTCTCAGGGCAATTTATCCTCCAATAAATATTATACATTTCTTCAGTCATCAAATGTCAACAGTTAGTTATCTTGCTAATAGCATTGAAAATATTTCCCTGTTTGAAAAGAAATGTAGCCACCAAATTTCAAATCCTAGTCAAAAATTATGCACTGTTGTCTCTCAGATATCATCACATGTCTGATGGGGTGACTATAATGATTGTAATACCAAGACTTACATGTTCCAGATGTTCATTTGCAGCCTAGATGTCCTAGTTTTAGATATGCACAAATTTTAAAGGTTCACTCATGTAATCATGTGACTCATTTCTGACCAAAAAGTATGAAAATGTCATGTAGACGTACAAAAGCTACCCTTAGTCATAAAGAAAGAAAATAAGAAAGGTGATTATAATTATTGATAAACAAAACAAATTAAATGTACTTCATACTTAGAATTGTAAATGCTAAAATACATTGATTGCAAACATTCAGCACAGAAACACATGTGTGAACCCCACGTGATAAATGAAATAACATTTTTGACCCATGTGGCGCATTAGAGTGGTAGTGACACAAAATGTGTTTTTGTTAAAGTAAAAAATGAAATAAAGATGTATTATGATCAAAAAACAGAGTTAACTGGGGAATCCCTGGAATACTACATGATGACTTTTTTTTCCTGCTTAAAATGTCAGTAGGGTGACTTTTGACCCATGTTGTGCATCAGAGGTTCAAACAGACTGGTTGACTTGCCTCTAGTCAAGAGTTTGAAGGCATACGGATGTTGTTCGGTGACTTGGTTTCACGCTCATATTTTATATGTCATGCGTTCACAAACACTGTTTTCAAGGTAAGACAATAAAACTGGAATGTTTGTTCATGCCGATGGAATGTGTTTCATTTTTTGAGCACAAAAACATGTCTGAATTAGGTACTGCTCATAATTAGAATATCGTGGAAAAAATTGATTTATTTCAGTAATTCCATTTAAAAAGTGAAAGTTAAGTAATTAATGTATACATTAATTCCACACCGAGTGGTATATTTAAAGTGTTATTTCTTTCAATTCTGATGTTTATAACTGACATTGTATAACACCAAACTCGGTATCAGAAGATTATACTATTGTGAAATGGTTCCAAATTTAAGACACCTGGTGCCGCACTCTAATCAGCTAATGAACACAAAACACCTGCTAGGGCCTGGCAAGTGGTGCTGGCTCTTTAAACAAAACAAAACAAAACAAAAGCCCCACTCATAAACAGCCGTTCAGCTCGTTGATACAACCATTGCATCTTTTTACAACGCTTTGCCATTAATTCAGTTGTCTTGAACTCTCCACAGTTTTTCTGTCCACTATAATTAAATGTCACTTACCTCAATATTTCAAAGTAGGCAATTAATCAAAATTGTAATTTGAACATTGCGGCGGCCTCCTGCTGAGTGTGAGTATGTGCTACCCTCTGGTGTGTGTGTGTGTCCTGTGTTGCATGCTGCTAGTTGGCGGAGATCTCGTTTTCTAATTGGGCGCACCTGGCCAGGCTCCCATGGGGTTTAAGGCCCCGTCTCATTCCCTCTCGCTCTCTCTCGCTTGCTCCCTGGTTTGCTCTGAGCTGCTTTGGTTCTGTTCTTGCATCCAACATCCTCACTCGCCATTTCTCATTCATCATCAGGCACACCGACATTACAGGTTCACACATCCCATACCTTTAGAATGATCGTTTGGGTTATTTTATGTTGGTAAATCTTAAATTGGAACGTTACACTGTACACCTCCATTGTTCTGTCATGGTTCGTGTGCCAAGTCGTGACAACATCTTAGACCCTCAGGAAAGTTCCCCTCTGTGTCTTCCCGCACTGAAACAACGCATGTACAATAAATCATCTTTATTATCATCGCCGTAGTTACGCAAGCAGTTTTCCTTATTTAAAAAGAAAAAAAAAAAGGTATAGGGGTATTTTTTGATAGATGTTTCTCCTCTTGTAACTGTTAATCAGGAATCAGGAATCTTATATCGTTGTTACCGCAACTGAATTGTGTAATGAAAACGAGGTGCTGCATTTCGGTGCAAGTAGTTCGAGTAGAGAAAAGAAGCCTATATCAACAGCCTCCCGTCGAGTCATATATCAGCCTCAGCCAAACAGACCTCAACTAATTGCCATGTGAACACCAACCTTTTGAATATTCCCTTGAATGTCTGTAAAAACGTCTAGTTACGCCGTCGTCAGAAACCAGGGCTGTTTACTTAAACTCCACCGTGTGGGCTCATATTCATTTGCCTGTTTTTTGTATTGGTTTCTTAGAAAATGTCTACTGCCAAAACAATTTGTTAAATCCAAACCATGTCAGTAGTTTCTTTCATTATGTCTGTTATATTTTGATTTTTTTCTCTCCCAATTCAATGGACTGACAGAGCAGACACACTCCATCCTCACAGCTTGTGATTTATCTCCACTGGGGGGCGCTGCAGGAGCTGTAACGCTGCGTGCAACTCTGTCGGTGTGTCAGTGCAGGGAGGCCTCATCAGGTTGACGCTCTTTGACCCACGAGCTTTAATGATCTCATGCGATTGAGATAAACAGAGTGAGTTGTTGCATGAAGATGGTGGACTTATCTGTTGGGGCTTCAATGAGCAGGCATTTAATCCTACTGCCCTAACCCTACTGTTTATATCTGGCAGTGAGCCCTGCCCTAACCTTATTCCTTACCTTGTCTGTGTGCCCTGCAGAGGAGTTGTGAAAGTTTGAAAGAAAAAGCAATGTCGTCACAGTGGCTCTGTGAGTCACGGCCCATCGATCACGCTGTAGCGATGGGAATCTATTTATGGTCACAATTTGCACCTCCTCTCCCTCAATTAACAGTCTGCCACATTGACATGAGGCAGCACGAAGAAAATCTTCTCACCTTTTGGCATCATGTGGTGGAACTCCATCCAGCACGCTGTTCTCATCTCCTGCAACATACTTTGAGGGTTTGACGCCTTCTTCTTGCTAACATTTCTTTTTCAGATGCTGTTCTCAACTCACTGCCGCCGCTGAAGGTTCGACCAAGGTAAGTAGTTTATTTTTAGTTGAGGTGAGAGATTGCACTTAAGTTTTTGTTTCTTTGATTGGGGATGAAAATGCAAGTTATGAATCACTGAGAGCACACAAAGAGGATTGGGGTTAGGGCTAAGGTTAAGGTTAGGGCAAGGGTTGGTCAAAGAGCTCTGGAGAACCTCATCAAGTCTTTATTCTTGTTATAGCATCTAGGTGAAACTGCTTTCATGGAAATGGCTTGAGTCTTTAATCAAGCTACTAGTTTTTCAGATCCGACCGGTGCTTTGAATGTTAAATGCCTAAACGTCCATTTGCTTTATTCTCATGGTGAATGTGTTCCACCTCTCTGACCTAATTGTTCTTTTGATGGTAAAAAGATGAAGGTATATTTAGCCAATGTGTTGAAGATGTTCAGTAATTCACAACATTTGACTTATTGCCTATCAAACATGAATTCAACAGAGCTGGGGGGCTGCCTGGAAGTACCTAACAAGTGCTGGAATTTGGTTTTGGACGAGATGTGAGAACTCTGCCTTTCCACCGCGGGCGCCATCCTCCTGGTTTAGATCTCTTTCCTCGCGACATTTTTCTCTCAGTCCCGTCTGCCTGCCGCTCTGATCTCTGCGCAGAGCATCCCGAGGCCTTATCTTTGGTGAAGGATGGCGGCCACTCATTCATGCCGAGCCACCGTGTGAACTATCCTCTGCCCTCCTAGCAAACGGCTGCTGCCAGGCTGGTTGGGGAGCAACATACTCGATTTGGAAAACCAGAACTTCAGGAAACGCCAAAATGCTGCACTGGAGCATGTAGTCCATACTGCACAACCCCAACTTACCGACTTGTATTGAATCAACACTAACATATATATTAGGGATATCAATAGTATTGGTACATTTGTTTTTTTTTTGACAGCTATTTCTCTGTTTATAGAACTATTCTATGTGGAGCGGAGAATTATGACTGATGAATATCTCAATTACATTCAAGGAAAATGTAGCAAGTATTTTAAACATGGATAGTCACTTGGCAGATGTTTGAAGCTTTGTCGTTTCCATCAGTTGGTTTTGGTGCGGCTTTTTGCGAACACTGTGTTGAATGCGATTGGAGCCAGGCCAACACTCTTGCTCGGCCTCTCAGCACTTTCCCTGCGCTCTGAACGCAGCGATGTGTCACCGCGTTTATGGCGCTGACTCGTCCTCGTCTCACCCAAACCACAGTGTTCAAGGGCTTGAGCGGCCTTGGCAATAACAGTAATCAGTCCTTGCAGTTGGAGAGGATTTGAGTAAAAGAAAGCAGTAAAAGAAAGCGGCGAGGGGCCGGCCGTCTGTCCCCTGCTGTCCTCGCCGCTCTTTTCAAATGTCCTTGCACACACACGTTAAGCTGATGCACCAAAGCACCAACTCTTCCAAGGTGGCCTGGCATCTGTGTTGCAGCTCGTCTGAACTCCTTTGTTTGTAAAAGTGAGGATTTAGCAATGTGAGGTAGCAATGGTGGGAGTGGAGGGGGCATAGGAAAGGATGAGGACAGCTCTCTTTTCTCTAGTTCCTCACTCGCCCAACACTGAGAGTGGTTCTGCTCTGTGGTAGTCAGATGTCAGTGAGGTGGGATTGTTGCTGGACCTATTGTTTCTCCCCAATACAGGTTTTTTGAAGCTGGAACAGGCAGATCTGACTCTACCTGGGTGGGTGTGTTATGTAAGTCTGCATCTTGGAGGCAGCTAGCACTCCAGTCGAAAAACAACAAACCCGAGCCAGGGAAAAGCCTGGGATCTTCCAGAGTGTTTTAGGACACACTTTATTGTGTAAGTATCAGCAACATACAAGAGTGTGACTGGATTGTACAAAATGGCATCGATGGAGTCGCGTTCTGTCTTTGAATCGACATAGGCGTTCACTACGCAAGTCTTTTATGTTTCTATTTAAGTGGTATCATGGATAGTTCTGCCTCCGTTTATGATGAATGAGCTTTATTTCCTGGAGATGCCCGGATCCGTATCAGGATTGGAAGGGTCGTCGGCATGGGAACGTCTCCGCATTGATGAAGGTAAACACGCAGGCACAGAATCACGCGGTTTGCATTGGTATCTCTTGAAATGCTCATTTCAGTCAAGTTCTGCCAGAGTGACATCACCACATGCGTGTTTCCTGAAAAACAGAGACGTCTTCAAATCTCTTCTCTCTCCTGCCCCGCATTCATGCTAGCACTCGCCTGATTCCGTTCACACTGTCAGGATTTACCTCTCCCAGTGAGGTTCTCAATAATGATGAAACAGAAGCAGAATGTCTTGGAGCTTGTTTATCAAACCCTGGAGCAAATTGTTCTTGTGAATCTCTTGTTGCACAGATAAGCCCCGCCCCCTTGCAGTAACACTGGGTGAGGTACAGGAGTTGCTGCTGACCCCCTTACCATTTATTCACATTACTCCCTTCGCATTTATTGGCCTCACTTCAAGGATGTGGAGTCCGACCTGGAGCAAGAGTGGGCCAATGAATACAGCTCCCAAAATCACAACCAAAACCTGTGATCAGTTTTTTGTTGCAAAAGTGAGGTTCTTGCATGGGATTTGTTGAGAAACTACATTGCAAGTCAGGCGTGGAAAAAGTCCTATTCCTAGTATGGAGTCTTCCTCTGGCTGACGAGCTATGAGTGTAAGAAGTTATTGTTGCAAAGGAAAACCGACGTTTGATGGAGGCCTGGCCTTATTTTCTCCTTGTCTTCCAGTGGGTCGTCATGGCTACTGCACCGAGCTGTCTCAAGGTCGCGCTTGTCTGCTGACCATTGTTACTTTTTCAGAAGTTTGGTCAAAGCTGAAGTAACAGCTCTGAAGCTGCGTGATTGACTTAAGTTCATAAATTATTTAAACCATACGGAAATGTACATTACACTGACATCTACCGAACAAAAACATGATTCAACACAACACCAACACAAACACAGGCCATCGTCACAGTGGATCAATGGGGGACCGTTTTATGCATATATGGTCTTTCTGATCCAGTCTACTTGGGGGACATTCTACTCTGTCTTCTCCCTGGCTGTTAATGCTGACTTGTTTTGTGTATTCTGACCTTTCATTTCTTTACTGTAAAACACTGCCTCAGCTGTGTTCTTCAAAGGGAAGGAGCAGTGGGAGCTCGTAATTGTCCGACTCGATTTTCTCATTTCCTCAGAGTGCGTCTTCATCAGAAACAAACGAGTCCACGGCAAAGCTTCGGGACTGGTCGGTTGCAGTCCCGAGTAGCAAACGCTACACTTTGTCTGGTACCTAGACATGTGCCATCATGCAGCCCGTGAAATAATGACAGCAGTCTTTCAAACGCAGATTTCAATAGGAGTAGCCACCAGGATGCGTCCTCGCTCATTGTTGTCTCTGTTGACTCGCTCGTAGCTCCCAGTAGAAGACGGCGAGCTGTTGGTGGACATGGAGTAGTGACTGTCCATCAGGATACTCCCCTTAGTTACAGCACAGACGGGAGACAGACTCTGCTGCTTCAGGCGGTCAACCAGAGTGTCCTCTTCGGACGAGGATGAGCTCATGTCCAGTGGTGGCCCGCTGCTCGCTAAGCCGCCACCGTTGTTGCTGTTGCTGTTCCCGTTCTCCGCGTCAAGCATCCAGCACTGGTTGAAGTAGCTGAAGACCTCTTTGACAGAGCAGCGGCGCTCCTGATCGATGGACAGGAGCCTCCGGAACATGCGCAAAGCGTCGTCTGTGAACCTCCGCCACTGGGATGGGACCGTGCCCGTCCGCCGCCGCTGCCAACGGACAAACTCTTCGTAGAAGACGTCATTGGCCATGGCCTTTTCCCAGGGAAAGTTCCCGGTGAGCATACAGAATAGCAAAACGCCAAAGGCCCACACGTCTGTGCTGTAGTCTACGCAGAAGCCCTCGTGCCGCGAGGTGTCGCACAGCTCGGGGGCCGTATACGGGATGGTGCCGCTCACGCGCTTTACCGGCGAGCCAGCGCGCCGCGTCATGCCGAAGTCAGACAGCTTCACCTTGCGGCATTCCTTGTCAAAGATGAGGACGTTCTCGGGCTTTATGTCCCTGTGGACCAACTTTTTGCAGTGTAAGTAGTCGAGGGCAATGGCCACCTGGTGGACGCAGCGCTTGGCTACCGTCTCTGGAAGACCAACCTGAAGACAGAGGTAGGACATTGAGTCAGCACAGATGGACAACAGATGGCGGAAATCTTGCGCCTGCAGAATGATTCATGTCATCACCCTGATCGAAAGCGGTACGTCCCTGAAATGTGCAGGTACGCTTCCTGTGTGGGGTTATGGCTGTGCAGCAAAACACATTAGCATTGGGAGGAAACAGAGAGGTTGAGTTCTTGCAAAGGGGCAAAGGGCTAGGTTCAAGGACAGCGTGCATGAGGAAGCTTCGGTGATGACAGGCAAAATATCATTGAGATGAAAATCAAGAAGTCGAAGGAGAAGAAACCAAACATCTAGATAGAGCCAGGTCTGACTGACTCCACTCTACCTCTGCCTGGATACCTTGACCTAGTTTACTCAGGCTCCTCTACAGACGTTCCAGTGCAAATGCCTGCGAGGATGTGACATGAACCTAGACCATAGGCACCATGACTAACCGCTGAGTCATCCTGCACCCCATTCCTCTTTTCACATGAGGTTGCCAGAGCGTGTGTGAAGGGACGCATGAACAAAATGTTCCAAAATCCAGCTGATTCCACTTACAGGGAGTCACGTTTGCAAGAGTCTTCTGATACACAATATGTTTGTGAAAATGGACCCAATGCTGCACGACCAATGGGCATCTCCTAAGCTGCTACATCACACACTGGAGCAGACTGGGGGACATCTTGGCACTCACCTGTGGAGGGATGATGTCAAACAGGTCTCCAGCCAGCGCATACTCCTGGGCAAAGATGTAGTACTCGTCTGTCTCAAAGGCGATGCCGTACATGTTAATGATGAAGGGGCAGGGCGACAGGTAGAGGGAGACACTGTACTCCCTCAAGAAACTCTTGAGCTTGGTTGTCTTCTTCCTCAAGAACTTCAGGGCCATTTTTGTACCTACAATAGACAGAAGTCGCCCGTCAAAAGCTTCTCAATCAGATTTCTGACTTCTTGCTTTTGTATTCAGTGAGTGTTTAGCTGGATTAATTTTGATGGCATTTCTTTTAGATTCAAATTTTCATCATCACTGATAAAAGCTGACTGCGCTGTGCGATCACATCCCGACACTTTTAGAGGGATTTGCGATGTCTAGCTTCTAAATCCCCTGTCCCCTCATTGCCAGGTGACACGGGATCATCACAGTCAAAAGTCAGAGCGCCGTTTCCACCTGCAGGATAAGTCAATAACAGGATTAGACCTTCCAGGAAGGCCACACATGACGCAAGCCCCTGGACTTATGTAATGGAAAGCCACTAAAGCAAAGGACAGAACACAGGACGCGTTTGGCCGTCTGCAGGGGGGCCATGGCGATCTCCGATGATTAGTTGGTTTCAAGTCCAACAAAAGGATGAGGACACTCACTCCAGACAGCAAAGAAAATCTCAAGGCAACACACTGGAGAGCCACCCGCCCAACAAACCCTCTTGCCAGTGCCAGCAAAGCTTTTACCAGCCAAAAGTGGACAGGAAGCATCTCCAATACCACCAGCTCAGCTCCACAAAGTACTTTGTCCGTTTGTACGGGGAAGAAAGGTCGCTGACAAGGATTGGGAGGGAAGGGGGATAGGCAGAGACGGGGCCCATTCTATTAATATTATAGACGGCAGAGCCAGACGGGTAATCAAGACGGGGAGATGAACAGATGAGAGGAATTCTCTGGAGCTGAGGTACCTGGTGCAGGTAAAAGCAACCTCAGCGGGACAAAATAACAAGCTGAGATGAACGTGTCTGCACGCCAGAACAGTCCGGAACAATCCCCCTGATGGTGAGCGCGCAGGCCAGCTCTCAGCTCGGAAAACAATACCTTGTCGGCAGCAAAACTGCGGGAAAACGGACACACACACCCACACACACACACAGGCATTGTTTGGCGCTATACCTCTCTCTCAGAAGAATCAAAGAAAAGGCTCAATAACTATAGACTGCTTACTCTGTGTTGCCTAAACCTGTCACACTTGTAACTTATCGGCAGGTTCCTGCTTTGCTGAAATGAAGCCCGTCTCTCTCTGAGTTTATATTCGCACGGGCTAAGCTGTTTCCACGGTCATCCTGACCTTTCATGAGCAACGGCTGATTTAAAGCCTCTGACAAAGACGTGAGTGACGGCAAATCGTGAAAACAAGCCAGTTGTGAATTCTCTGTCAGCTCGGCCTGGCGCAGCTGATATGTAACAGATCAACAGAGCAGTTAATTGCCTGAAAAGGTCACTTGTTGTCCTGACAGGAGAGAGCACATGGTGGAGACTAGTCGCCGTGCCTCAGAAAAATGTTGGAGTTTCTTTGGCTTGAAATTCACGGTTGAAGCTGGCGGAACATCACCTGAACTCAACCCTTCACTTGTGAGCATGTTGGAGCAAAGAATATTTACCTCGGATCTTGTGGACAACCAGGTCCACCTTGCCGTAGGTGCCCTTGCCAAGCTCTCGGACAACCTCATAGTATTTGTTGATGTCAAGCTTTTCAAGATTTTGCGCAGCTATGAGCTGCAGTTCCTCCAGTATGTCGACGGAGGCGCGAGAGCTGTGGGCAGACGAGCTCATTGCAGAAGGGAAGGTCGGGGGGGCCACCGGAGCCGGTTTGCAGGCCAGTGTTCCTGGAAAACAGAGGGAGCAGGAAGGAAAGCAGGGTTTACAATGCATAAGGGATCCACCCATGTCTCCACTGTAGCTAGTGCACACCCAACATGCAGTACTACATGTACCACCAACACGTACTTCCACTGTTCTCAGCATTGTGCACAAAAGGAGGATACTTTGTGGCTGCACCAGAGGAGCACTTACATAACCTCAGAAGGCTACTGTAAACTCTCTCTCCCTCTCTCCCTCTCTCTCTCACGCACATACACAGACACACACAGGCCTCTTCTTCTGAGACTCCTTGGCCAGGATCCATTACCATGTCCGAGGAAAGAGAAACGATTCAACAAACACACAAACCCAAACACGAGGCATGCAGATTTAATTACAGACATTCCTAACGGGGGAACTGGTGAAATTCAGGAGAGGCAGGTAATTGTCGTTAAACCAAAGTGAGGACTCGGGAAAAAGGGAATTGAGAGGGGAGATTAATTTGGCCCGACATGCAGGATCCGAGGTGCTTGAACGCCACAAATCTATCAGCTCTCAGATGAGGGTATTGATCTGCAATGTCTGGACTGGCTTTGCCACACATCAGTGCCCTGGAAAGACAAAGTGGTGTCGTCGGTGTCAACTCAGTAAACATGGATTTTTGATTTGATGTTGATATAACTTAGTAATCCTGAGGGAAGTTTCTTCTCTACTTCATCCTCACTGTTGAGTGACCAGTGGGAGCATTTGGAATTTCCTTGCCATGCTAAAAGGCACTTTGACATTGGGCCCATTTCATACAGGACTTGGGATGGAAAGGGCATCTTTGGTGCCTCAATGCAGCAGCCACTACTCCTGCGCAGGCGTGTGAAAAACCTTTGTTGTTCTCTTCCTGAGGGCAATTTGAACGCAGAGAATCTGTGTATTGACAATATCACTCAGAGGCATTATAGCTTAAAGGTTTAATGCTAATCATCCACGCCTGTGACTTTCACATGCAATTCCCATCAGTATTTTACTCATCAAAATGATTGTTGATGAGCCCACAAAAACACCAGGCACGCCTGCAATTGCCTTGCCGTCACACTCTGCTCAGTTCGCAACCTCAAAACAGGCACAGTAAGAACTCGAGGGAAACCCGGCTCACGTCCTCTGACAAGACAGAAGAGGGCAACCAATTTGAATAAAACGACTGTGTGTGTGTGTGTGTCTGTGGTGAGTGTGAATGTGGGGACACTCTCACAACTAGGTGGCAGCTGATTAATGATCCTGCGGCATTAATGAATGTCTAATTCTGATCCGACATGCCTCTACTCCATCCTGCGTGCTCGGCTCTATTCTCAGCAAATCTGTTCCCTCCGCCTCCTGCTGGTAGACGAGCCAAGAAATACTCGTCTGCTGAATCTGCCCTCTCTTGTCACGGCGTCCAACAGCACTGAGCGGCCGACGAGGCTTCGCGGCCCTGATGGCGCAGCAGAAATGTACCATCATCATTATGGGGGATGAGAAAGTGTTGAAAGAGAGAGGATGCTAGCCACATCCTGGGTGCCGGGTCCATCTGTGCAGAGAAGTCTCCTTTGTATGTGTGTGTGCGTGTGTGTGTAGGTGTGTGTGTGTGTGTGTTCGTGTGTGTGTGAGAACAGAACTATAAAAAGCTGGATGAAAATTAAGTCAGCAGAGTGATTATTTCGAAGGAAGCATTTGGTTATCGTCAAAAATCTGATTCAGTTGACTCCGTTTCAGTTTCATTATTATAAATCAGGGGAGTGTCATTTTCTAAGATCAAGTAAAACAGAATTTTCAACTTACTTAAAGTTATGTATGTATGTATGTATGTACTGTATGTATGTATGTATGTATGTATGTATGTATGTGTGTATGTGTGTGTGTGTGTGTGTGTGTGTACAGTATGTATGTGTGTGTGTGTGTGTGTGTGTGTGTGTGTGTGTGTGTACAGTATGTATGTGTGTGTGTGTGTGTACAGTACGTTTGTATGTATGTACTGTAGGTATGTATGTATGACTAGACTGACTAGATGCCTCTGTCTCTCCCTGTCTCTCTGTCCTCAGTCCCTGCCTGGCTGGATGGAAACGAAGAAAAGCCACAATGAATGTAACAATGCAAAGATCAACAATATGTTTCATACAGTATGTTGAAGTACTATATCTGGTGTGTGTGTGTGTGTGTGTGTCATATAGTCTGCTAGTTCAATCTGCCAGTGCCTCAGTGTTGCATCCATACAACCAGTTGTAATCAACACATCTATGGTATATAAAATGTGTAGTAAAGCCAATAAACAAGCCTGCTGGTGTTTGTTTGCCACAAACATGGTACGCAAGGTTGGGGTGATGGGGGCGGAGCCAGGGGGCCACTGGAGGTGTGGGAATGAAGGTGTGGGTTACACAGCAGGAGGATTTGCTGTGCGTAGCTGGACAAAGAGTTGCTGACACCCAGGTATCAGCCAGGGAGGAAGGAGCTGGGAGGCTGTCTATCAGCTGTCCACTCAGCAAACCTGGACAAGGTCAATAAGGCACACACACACACAAACACGGACGAAGCACCGCTCCCTGAGTGAAAAGCACCGGCATCAACTTTGTATGCAAGACAGCCACTGTGGTTTTGCAAAAACATTTCAAAAAAGTCCAGGATTTAGTATGTCTGTGAGGTACTTTGATCAGATTCATTTCTGTCTGACACCAGAATCGTTGTTGCACACACAACAACACACTGACTCACACGTACACACACACACTCACAGGCACATGCAAGCTCACATTTCAGCGGGTCAAATTTGACCATAACGAGGTGACCCACTGCTGACAGAAGCCAATGGCACGTTACTGGAGTCCCAGCCTCTCCTCCTTAGAGCGGTGAGCATGAGGGGTCGGGGAGGAGTGGGGGTTGGGGAGAGGGTTTGCACAGGGTGCCCTGACATGCTGAGAGCCTGACTGCCTCTTTGCTCCTTGGCATCGATTTTTCCAGTAGTGGAGCACCTGCCGACTAATGGTACCTGGAAATAATACCTGAGCTCCTGGGAGGAGAGACCAATGAGGGGGCTGTTTGACCCTGAGACCGTCTCCATGGGCAGAGTGCCAAAGGGGAAAGAATGTACTGCCTAACCCCCCATCCTATCCCAGCCCAACCCCACTGATGAGGCAGAGAGAGGATGTCACATGAGCGTATTATTCTCTGCTGCAAGACTGAGCAAACGGCAGAGGTGCTGAGTAACACTGCCCCCTCTCCGCCCCCCTACATGAATCCTCAAATGTCGGGCGCTGCAGAAGAGCCGCTTGTGCCACTTCATTTGCGTCGGGGCCACAATCGACGTGTAAAGCTGTGGCACCTCATTAATCACCTGTAATGCGAAAATCAATCTGTCCTGCGCTTGAAAAATACTGAACAATAATGAACAAATACTACTTTCTCGCCCTGTTTCGTTTCCCTCCATGAATCTTTTGCACCCCTCACGTAAGAACCTCACACAGGGAAGACTGAATTACAAAAAAATTTTTAAAAAGCATGTGCCTTCTCTTTATATCTCTTAGTCATAGATGTCCTTGAGGCTCTCCGGCGCTATTTGAAGCGCCTCCAGACGCTCATTTTGTATCTCAGCAGATGCTGCACAGGAGACCCTACCATGCATAACGAGGACATAAAGAGGACAGATGTGATGCTGGTTTGTTCCGCCAGTGCTGAGCGCACACGTGACCACCCGGCAACAGCAGCAACAAACCATCCAATCTTAAACCACAAAGTGAGAACACACAGGTCATTTGACAGAAGGAGACATAATGGTCATCGAGAGAAAAAAGAAAAAATCTACTCGAGACGAGGAAGGTGAGCGTCCGACGCAGCTCAAAAAGACTCAAATCAACTAGGTCCAATCTCTTAAAGGGATCAAGAAGTTCTAATGCAAGACGCTGAGCCCTGGAGCTCAGGAGTGACGAGTCCAATGCAGGGGCTCTCCTCTCCTCAGAATTACTAAGATACATGGAAATAAATGCAATGAATAAGTGCAAAGTGGCCGAGGTCAATAAAGTAGTTTGGATTGACTTCCTCTTGCTGTATCGCATTAAGATGCACTTATCTTAGATATTGGGCTAGCAGCTAACTGCACAGGTCCCACCCATACTGCATCTGCGTCCCGTCTCACTACTGCCAGAAATATAAAAAGCTCCCCTCAAAGTGAGTTTGATGACATAAAGAGGAAATTTAATCAGCACCATTTGATTTATAAACCGTGTCCATGCTCGTCCGGTGCCGTTACGACTCAGCGCTCTAATAAATGAATGCGGTGAACCCGCCAACCCAGCCATGTTTTCACCGCCACGCCAGAGAAAGTGCTGGACAGAGACCAGTTGTTGGCTTGACTGACCTGACCCCCCATCTCACCAGCCTACGAGGCCATAATTGGCTGGGGGAAATGAAAATATTAGTCGTTAAGGTTCATTCGCTGCCGTTGTGGTGGCGACTACAGGTCAGCAACTCACCATTAATTGGAATTTTGGAATTTTGCTCATCTGGCATGTTCATGCAATTACCTGAACCAGCAATCTGGCGCTCAGGTGGGGAGCCAAAGCGACTGGACGATTTTGCCTCAATTGAGAGCAAAGGCCACCTCACCTCTATTTACTGTGCCTTTTCAGTACAAAGAAACTGCTGCTTGGGTTCCGCGGGTCGGGCGGGCGTTGGGACGGGGGGATAATCGTGTTTTGACAAATCGTGCTGTGACCGGGCGGCAACCGACTCCAGAGTCAATTTTACAACCAGAGGCAATTTAAAGTGCGTCTTACGCAGCTCACTCGGGGGACGTGAGCGCAGAGGATTGAGTCCTTTGCGGTCTTGCGACTTTATTTTCATCTCCGCCATTCACGCTGCAAGCAGATGAAGGTTTTCACCCTCACCAACGCAGGCAGAATCCTAACGTGTGACTGTGGAGACGTTCTGACTCCAGAGACATGGGTGAGATTTGCACCTACATGTCATAGACAAGGTCAAAAATATGTTTTTAGTCAAAAGGTGGGCACCAAAGGAGAAAGACGATGGCTTTAAGATGAAACATTTCCATGTAAACATGAACCAAGGTTGCATTGGAGGGACCAATAACACACACGGAAATGTGTGTAGCGGTGTTTGTGCTCAGTTCCTCCCGACGCATCAGGTTGACTCGCACAGCTCGGCGCACTGACCATAACCCCTCTGCACATTCCATGTAGGCAGATTGAGCAGACAGAGCACACAGGTTTGCTTCGTCACCGTTGATGCAGCATCGCCTGAAAAAGCTCTTTTTGCGCTGCTGCCAGGAGAAACAGGCAAACAGGCTGCTGACCCCATGAGAGAACTAGGGATCATTTAAGCAAACCCCAGTGGGAACTAGGGTTAGGCTTCCATACCGATACTCAGATATTTCAAATACCAGGAGGATGCTGAGGGTGAGATCAGAACCCACCACGCCTTGCATCCATGGGGGCTGCCAGCGCAAACAGCTCCAGCTACAATCTGCGCTCCATTTTTGGGACAGAGACGTATCCAGTTCTTGTTCACAACTAAACGGGAACCAATGTCGGAAACACCAAACAATGAGTGTCTCCTCCGCTGTACTTCAAACACGGTGCACCCCCAGAAACAACACCAGCAATCAGACATTGCCCATAACAAGAAGGCCCCATGTGATCAATCCGTCGTGCTTTTCCGGCCCTGACGATGATGCTTCACCCAACACGGCCCGGTCTATGACCTGGCCAAGTGGGGTTCCATCCGTGTAGGCTCCCCTGCCGCCTACGTGGCTGCTCTTTCAGCTCTGACCCAAGGCAGCGCTGCAAATCCCCAACGACACAGAGATGCTGGAGAAAGGAGGAATTCAACCAAAAGTAAGCGTTAACAAAACTGTCTGTCCTCTCGCCTGTTCCTCTTCAGGCATTTGCAGTGGCTGCAACTGCAGCTTTGGCTCTAGTTTGAACCCTGCTGCTTCTTATGCCTGCTCTCTTGTGTGTGTGTGTGTGTGTGAGTGTGTGTGTGTGTGTGTGTGTGTGTGTGTGTGTGTGTGTGTGTGTGTGTGTGTGTGAGAGTGTATGTGTGTCCTCTAGGGGCCAAAGTCGTCCTCTCCCAAAGACGTCCTCTCCCACAGAGTGCATGGAGCCCTCACAAATCATCACTATCTTCATCGTCACCATTACGATCATCATCATCATCACCATCATCATCATCATCTTTACCATTGTTATCATCATTATCATCATCATCATCACCTTCATCATCGTCACTATCACTGTCAGCATCACCATCATCATCTTCATCATTACCATCATCATCATCATCATCATCATCTTTACTATTGTTATCATCATCATTATCATCACCGTCATCATCATCACCTTCATCATCGTCACTATCACTGTCAGCATCACCATCATCATCATGTCACCATCACATCTTCATCATCATTACCATCGTCACCATCAT
>OMPJ01040701.1:0-23544 GCA_900312935.1 Carapus acus
CAAAATTATATGTAGAAAATCTCATATCTGCGGTGTATCTGCTGTTTTAATGCAAGGATACCACAGTTTCACACGGCCAAATCAGCTTGTCCAAAACATGTTGTTGCCAAATGAATAAAACAAAACCTAAATGCTGCTCTTTGCAGACAAGGAGAACCTCTCTGAGAATTTGTGTTGTCATCACCACCTCCAGTCATGTAGCTAAACCCAGCACAACTTTACAGCTCACTCCCCTGCCTGGCGTCTCAGGCTGAGCTGCATGATTTATGGATTGGAGAAATGTCCCTGGACCTGAGCGTAAGAACCCTGTGGTTCTTACGCTCTGTCCGGTCCTTCAGATTGACCTGAGGACGACCAGATGGTCTCACTTGGAACAGGGCCACAGCGAATTCTTCCCTTTGCCACCTCACTTTATTTCTCTCACTTCTACTCACTAATTCTTTCTCCAGCTTCCTCCTCTAATATTTCAGGTTGAGGTCGAGGTTGAGGTCCTCTTGCGTTTCCCCTCCTCTTCTGAACTGCTGCAAATCTTTGCAATCTCTCAGTAATATCCTCTCTTTTCCTCCCCGTGGCACATTTCCCTTTCCTCTGTCATTTTTTGCATCCCTCCCTCTCATCCACCCAGCAGTGTTGTCTTCCATTTTGAAACACCTGGCACACCTGGTTTGGTGGTGACATATTACACTTCCTGGTATGTCCCTGTGGAATAGCCTCCACACGGCCGCTCACATTACCCACACAGCCGCTCCCGAACTTCTGCAGTCAATGTAGGAGAGTTGTGAATTTTAATTATCTCCACAGCCCCCTGACAGATATAGCGCTGAAACTCTCAGGGTGGCAGTATGTCATGCTCTGTTACATTTCCATGAACTGATCTGGTGGGTGGCTCTTTCCTCTTGCCACGTGGTATGTGTGCGTTGGTGTGAGTGTGTGTCTGCTTGTGGGTTGGCATGGAGGAGCTGCTTTGTCTCTGTGTTTATTTGATATCTGCTCTGAATTGATAGTGAGGATGAAAGAACAGAGCAAAACTAGAGACTGGAAAGAAGGCGAAAGGCGAGATGGGTGTGTTTATTTCACCTTGGCTGAAAGTGCAAAAGGTATGAAAAGGCGAGAGAAAGAATGGAGAAAGGAGAGGGCGAAATTAAAGACAGGCACGAGGGGACTCCAGTTAAAATGTCAAAACAAGAGTGTACGGGTGATTTACGGGGTGAAACAGGAAGAAGTTTGGGGTGGAGTAAATGAGAGCAAGAGACTGAGAGCAAGAGAAAGAAGGACTGAGACTGACTGAGAAGAAAGGAGGGAAAGTGGAGCCAAACAAGGGCGGACGGAAAATCATTAAGGGGAAACATTTGAGAGGAGGTGGGTCCATGACATGAAGTATGAGGGATAGAGCGTGGGAGAGAGAAAAAGACAGAAAAAGAGAGAAAAAAAGAAAAATTTGACTGTAAGCAAAAGAAAAGAAAGAAGTAAAACACATTTGGATTGAAATAGATGGCAGTCCTGAGAGCAGAGCAGAGAATGGAGGAAAGTATCCTGTCTTTGAAGGAATGATTGGGTGGAAAAAGGAATTAGAAATACCTCAATCTCCAACACTTTTTGAAGTGCAATAATTTCTGCTTCCTATTCTTGAATTGTATTGAATTCTACCTTTGCCTGCTGTCGTTTGTGACATCTTCATCTGTACTTACACTCCCTCTAGCCGCTCTTCATATTTACCGGTGTCCGCTCTTCATATTTACCGGTGTTCTGTGACTTTGGAACAAGTGTTCACTCATCCAGTCACAGCTCACATCACTCCTTCAACTGAGCAAAGGAGTGATGACAGGAGTCACACTCACGAGCCAGTGAGTTGACAATGTCAGCGCAGGTACCACTGAGTCTTTTGATATGTTGTGTTGTAAGTGACTCCCAGGATTCCTTTTAACCACATAAAAAAGAAGAAAGAAAAAAAAACGGGGCACAACCAAGTGCGACCTCAAAGACAACGCGGGAGACTAAGAGACCGTCCCTCATTCAGCACTGTAGAGGTTCGCACTCTTAGTCACAGCTCACATCACTCGTTCTCTGGCTCATCCACCTAGACAGGAGTCACATTCAGGATGAGGAGGATTCCCAAACACGGGCCGTTGCGCACGGCAGGAGATGAAGGAGGATGGTAGATTGCTTCATCCTCAAACAGTAAGATGAATCAAACGATGAGGTGATTCCGAAATGATGGGGAGGTTCTGTTTAGTCCCTTTTGATGTCTACTCAACCCAAGAATAAAAGCTGAGGACAAAGCAACAAAATTTTTCAGCTGAGCATTTTTTAATTAAATTTTTTAATGTATGTAGTCTTGGGAGTTCCACTGAGAGAGGGAAGCACTTGCATGATACCCCATGATACCTCCTTTGCATGTGAATATTGAGTAGGTGCACATGTGTGTGGCTCACTGTTCATTGTGCCTGGGTTTTTTCACAAATTTTTGCATATTATCTGTGTGTGTGTGTGTGTGTGTGTGTGTGCAGGAGAGGAGGAACGACAGAGAGAAGAAAAGGGAGCATTAGCGGCGAGCCTGTTCTCTGTATCTCAATGAGGGGATTAGAGGACTATTCATTACACAGGCTTTGATAGGTGACTGGCCGACTTCATCTTCTGCTGCCGCTCACATGCTGCCAGACAGCGAGGTCATGGGGTAATGGACGAATACTGAGGCTCTAGTCTGTCTGTCCTCAACCGTCTCTGTCACTATTTTCCCCTGGCAGTGTCTCGACTGCACCCTTTCAACTTTTCTGCGTTCTTCTGTTTTTATCCTAAAAGCTCCTATGCATTGTTCATTTTATTCACATAACCTGCATATAGTGCAGGTGTGTAAATGTTCCAGGAGCTAACTTCGTGGTTGGCCACTTTATCACACACGGTGGTATGGATGGAGGCGTGATAACAGAGGGGCATCAAGACAATCAACACAACACACAAACCCATATCACTTTCACATCTATAGCCTTGACCCACTAGTTTGCACACTATCTAGTTCCTAGATAGATAGATAGATAGATAGACAGACAGACAGACAGACAGACAGACAGACAGACAGACAGACAGATAAATGGAAGGTAGGTAGATACATGTGACTGGTTCTGGTCATTGCAGTGTGTGGTACCCGAGAAAGGAACAATGTTCCAAAACTTTTGAAAATCGTTAAAAAAAAGGAGAAAAGAAAAAGAAAAAAGACCAACTCAAAGTAAAAACACTTTTTGTCTGCCACTCATCTTACCCCAATTCCCTCTAAGGGATGAAGAATCTGAGCCTGAGCTGTGGGACAGGAGAAGGGGGTGACAATGATTCGTCACTTTTTTGTGTTGGAAGTGAACGCAAAGCGATGAATAGAGGAGAGGGACGGAAGCAAGGGACTCATTTTGATACCCTCTCTCTTAAGAAATGTGTTTTGTGCTACATGAAGAGAGGGCATAACAGAAGGAGAGACAAAGAGAGGGGACAAGAGGGACAGAGAGAACAAAAGGTAGGGGCAGAGCGTGAGAGACAGCAGCACGGAAGACAGAGACACAAGATGAACAGTGGAGTGATCTGGACTGAAAGCGAGTGAGGTTAACGAGAGAGAGAGAGAGAGAGGTGAATTATCCAGGTGATTTGATAAGCAATGCTTGTCCTTCCCACTCTCTCAGTCCTGCTCTATGAGCAGAAATGAGTACTGTTTCATTGATATTATCACAACATTGTTATCCTTGTCAAACACTTACTTTTTGCACACAGTGGTTTGCTTGGCCGTTATTGGCATGTTAAAGTTAACTCACCCATCGTCCCTATAAAGCAGCTCTGTCAATTCCCAGAAGGAATTGTTTCTGGTGCACACTTATAATGACAATGTTCTATCTATATCTATTTTATAATCTATATTAAGACCTTACATCACCGCTGTCTGTGGGAAGGTGGCAGAAACGATTCCTGCAACAACATACACACAAGGGACACACAAGCATGGACACCATTTCTTGTAGACATTTCAGATATACTGTTTCACTTGCATACACACGTCGACAAAAATTGTGCTACCCCTCTCTTAATGAAAGAAAAACCCACAATGGACACTAAAATAACTTGAAACTGACGAAAGTAATAATGAATAAAAACTAACTGGAAATCAACCAATGAAAAACAGACATTGGTTTTGAATTGTGGTTCAACAGAATCATTTAAAAAACAAACAAACAAATGAGACAGACCTGGACAAAAAAATGGTACCCTTAACTTGATAATGGTACCCTTAACCTCACTGCAACCAAACCATTTTTGTAACTGTCAGTGAGTCAACTGGTATTTTGGCCCATTCCTCATGAGTAAACTGCTCCAGTTGTCTCATTTTTTGAAGGATGCCTTCTCCAGACAGCATGTCTCAGCTCCTTCCACAGATTTTCAAAAGGATTTAGATCAGGGCTCATGGAGAGCCACCTCAGAATAGTCCAATGTCTTGGTCTTAGCCATTCTTTGGTGTTTTTAGCTGTGTGTTTGGGGTCATTATTCTGTCGGAAGACATTTCTCTCCAGAATGCCTTGATAGTCTTGAGATTTCATTGCACCCTGCACAGATTCAAGACACCCTGTGCCAGATGCAGCAAAGCAGCTCCAGAACAAAATCGAGCCTCCTCCATGTTTCACAGTAGGGACAGTGTTTTTTTCTTGGTGTGCTTCATGTTTGGACCTGTGAACATAGAGCTGATGTTTTTTGTCTCATCTGTCCAAAGGACATTCTCCCTCAAGCTTTGTGGCTTGTCAATATCCATTGTGGCAAATTCCAGTCTCACCTTTTTGTGATTTGCTTTCAAATTGGTGTCCATCTTGGTCGTCTCCCATGAAGTCCACTTTGGCTCAAACAATGACCATGATAATCTGACACTGATGTACCTTGATCTACAAGTTCACCTTTAATGTCTTTTGAAGTTATTCTGGGCTCTTTGGTTACCATTTGTATTTCCCGTCTCTTCATTTTGTCATCAATTTTTCTCCTGTGGCCACGTCCAGGGAGGTTGGCTACAGTCCCATGGACCTTAAACCTCTGAATAATATGTGCAACTGTAGTCACAGGAACATCAAGCTGCCTGGAAATGATCTATAACCTTTACCTTTCATATGCTTGTCTATAATTTTCTCTCAAATCTCCTGAGACAACTCTCTCCTTTGCTTCCTGTGGTCAATGTTCAGTGTGGTACACACCATACCATGTCACCACATAGTTCATTGACTACTTGTCACTCTTTAAATTAGGTAGACATTAAATTGGGTTAACATGTCCCTATGGTCAAATTATTTTCAATCTATTCTAGGGGTACCATCAATTCTGCCCTTGCCTGTTTCACTAGTTTGTTTTTTAAAATGATTCTGTTGGACCACAATTCAAAAGCAATCTTTGATTTTCATCGGTTAATTCTCAGTACATTTTTATTTATTATTACCTGTACTTTTGTCGGTTACAAGTTATTCCAGTTCATTCAGGGGCACACGTTACTACTTTGTCTGCGACACACCTGACGACTTCTCGGCACAACGGTTGAAAAACACTGCTGTAAGCTACATTGAATGCTAAAACAATGCAGGCCTGTAGGATATTACAAAAGATGGATGGATAGATGGATAGATAGATGCAAAAGACGCTGTTAGGACACACTCTCTGGCTCTTTATTAAGTGTCTGTGGTGTATGTAATAGTTTCGTATCTTTGCTAATTTAATGCAAGGACACAATATCATGTCTCACCACCATCATTGTGTGTGTGTGTGTGTGTGTGTGTGTGTGTGTGTGTGTGTGTGTGTCTGTTTGTCTGTCTGTCTTATCATGCCATCTATTGGCAGGCAGTCCAGGTCAGGTTAACGTAACCTTATCTCACACTCCCACGAGCTGACCTCAGGGAGCAGACGATTTGGTGCCTTCTTATTACTTTTCATTAGGCTAATGTGATGGATGAGCAGATTTACAATGAAGGGGAGGGGCGCACGCACACACACACACACACACACACACACACACACACACACAAACCATGTGACACATTTTGCTGCAGTGTGGGGCATGTTGAACTTGGTTGTTCCTCTCCTCAGGTAAGCACTGCACATGTGAACACAACAAGTTACACTTCGAGATAGACATGGCAAATGCATATATCACACTCTGTGTAAACTGATACCACTGACTTTTTGCATGACCCTTGACTATAACATCATACATCAGCCAGCCGTGGTTTTATGATTTTTTTGTGTGTGTTCTCTGGTATTTAGTCAGGTAGCAGCAGTCCCCCGAGCCCTGAGCGGGCTGTAGACCGCCGCCCTGGCCCGGCACCGATTTGTTCCGCCACTGATGTGACCAATAAAGTTCTTGAGTCTTGAATCTTCAGGCTATGTCTTGTTGAGTTATGACCAAGCATCCTTTCTTCCCCTTCCCTACGGACTGAATTACTGCTGCCCCAGTAATTTCAGAACACTATGAAATGCCTCATTGAGGGAAGTAATTTTTCAAGCACAACTGTGGAAAGAATACTATATAAATATTGCCATTGATAATATATTTTTTAACATATTTGAAATATTCATTGTGAGTCAGTGAATAAATATTCAGCTGTTCCTTGACGTACATCTATACTTTAACAATGATGTCACATCTGAATGTTTACGCATGTACTGTACATTGTGCGCACATTATT
Organism: Carapus acus; assembly: GCA_900312935.1. Classification (NCBI taxonomy): domain Eukaryota; kingdom Metazoa; phylum Chordata; class Actinopteri; order Ophidiiformes; family Carapidae; genus Carapus; species Carapus acus. The sequence goes on from OMPJ01040701.1 coordinate 6,690, forward strand.
GAATGTTATGTAATGTTGTGTGTATCTCATTGTATTGGTTGTATGTACTGTATGGGAGTTTGTGTGCATTGCAAATGCTCTTTTATGGTCGTCTTCAACGACCATGCAAAACACATTTTTTTTCAGAGTAAAACATTTGACATTCAATTCAATAGTCAACAGAAGGCAAAATTATATGTCTCAAGCGCAACGCCCCTTGAAAAACAATTTCTCATTTAATGTTTCTTATTTGGATTTAAACAGCAGGATGACAAAACACACGCAAGTAATCACACCATCCCTTGGCTTTAAGGCTTCACACGTTTGAAGGAAAATGTGTTTGTGTGTCTTACTTTTCCTTTGTTTTCTTTCCCTGTGTCCCTTATCCTAGTCTCCCTCTCTCTCTCCGCCTCTCCATCTGCTGTCCAGGCATTGTGGCCATTTAGGTTTGTTTCAGCCTTTCCTTTTCCTTTCTTGGCATTTCTTTTTCTACAGTAAACACCTGCACGCAGACTGAATGGAAATCATGATGAATGGCACTGCTGAAAGAGTTCTGACAGCTCTGAGGTGATCCCTTTCACACGCTAAGATACCGAGAAGGGGTGGTGGTGGGTAAGGGTGAGGGTTTTTGTGTCAGAAGGGCAGGCACAGTGTTACACGCATCAATCTGGTTTATGGGAAATGTCACATTACGCATTCTTTTTTGGTATTTTTTGTGTTCAATGTGAATTTCAGAACAGACGTTTGTCAGTACAATGATGACTTTCTTATTATTGTAGATTAGTAGATTCAATATCATATGTACACGATTCTGCTTTGGTTCCTATGTATGCACAATACGTATGTATGTATGTATGTATGTATGTATGTATGTATGTATGTATGTATGTATGTATGTACAGTTTGTTCAATTCAACTTAATTCAGTTCAATTTTATTTGTGTGGCGCCAAATCACAACAGAAGTTATCTTAAGGCGCTTTCAAAGATAGAGTTACAGACAGAGACCCAACACATTTCACCTATTAGCAAGCACAAGGCGACGGTGGCAAGCAAAAACTCCCCTTGAGAGGAAAGACACCTTGGGCAGACCAGGCTGCAGGTGGGTGCTCTCCTGCCTTGACTGGTTGGTTTGAGAGAGAGATAGTTGCATATAGCAAAAAGCATATACGTATCAATCGAATGTAGATGTGTAAATATAGACACTGCATATGGATGAGGAGAAGGACCCGGACGCTTTGGCGGTCTGTTATCACAGGTGTGAAGTGTCAACATTACAAATAAAACACTGCCATCTTATGCAGAAAAAGGTCATAAACAATATATCAAGAGAGCAGGTTCTTTGTCATTCACAAATCCATTACAAATAAAAGTACACACACACATAAGGTTAACCTTTCAGGCCATCCAGTGCTAATGAACTAAAACTGCAGTTTTTGTTAAAAGCTGCGCCTTGGCTTCAGCAAAGGCAACCACAATGTCCTTTATGTCCAAAGACTAGCGAACATCACGCCCAATTGAAGTGAGTGCTAGTCCTGTGAGCCTTTCTTGGCCCACCGTGGACATCATATAAGATTTAATCTGCTTCAAAGCTGAAAAGCTCTTCTCACCTGAAGCTACGGACACAGGGAGCATCAGGTGTAAGGCGAGACGCAAGGCAATTCTTAAATTTCTGTGCAAATACAACAATTTGTCACTGTAAATGTTAGCATGTCAGATGGGCAGGTGGCCACATGGTCTGGAAAAGTGTGGAGACCTGACTCAACTCTTTGAGATATGATGGTGTCTGATTATTGAGTGCCTTGTAGGTGAAGAGAAGAACTTAAGATTCTAATCTTGATTCGATTCACTACCAATGCTTAAAAATATCCCAAGCAAATGTTATGTTTAGGACACGGACTTGCTTATTCTTAAGGAACTTTATGAGTTATACTTGTGCTTAACATAGCATTTTGCTGTTTGAGAATTAGACAGAAAAACCTGATACTATAAACACGGTCAAATGCTGGCCTGCATGGATAGGCCACTACTAGACATGAATGTTCCAGTTTACTTTTATGATGCACCGAGCACCAAATCAAAGGTTTTACTACCCCCCATTTGGTGGATGTTATCCGGATAGAATAAATAGCATTGCTGAGAAGCTGCCACTTCTATCAAAACCTATTACAAAGCATTTGCAATGTCATGTCCTTGAGCACGATGAACAGGGATTCTAAGACAGATCTATGTCTTTCTTATGCTGTTAACTAACATTTAAGTGTGTGGCCATGTTCAGCACAGACTGTTCTTGTTCGTTGCTAGCATTGACCGTCAGGCAGGTAGCTCATGTAAACATTACCCATATATTTTGTTGCTGGCCTCCCTGCTGCTAAATAACACCATTTGTACAAGACACCTATTTTATCCAGTGTAATTTATCACTTACCGCTATCTTGTTTTTTCTCTTTCTCCTCTTCCTTTCTCTTCCTCCTATTCGGGCTGCCTGATAGAGAACTCTGCTTCATGGCGATAGGCGAAGTTTTGTAATTGCTGGCTGTAGGAATCATTTACTTGGCTGGCTGCCAGCAACTAGTAAGAGAGCTCCCCCTGGGGGGGATCCTGTCATTGCACTTTCAGCACTGACCATCGCAGAAATTAGAGGGGCGCTCACACAGTTTATCGTTGCATTTTATTCATGACCAGACTTAGGGCCCATGCCAGCTTGGGGCCCTACTGTAGGCATTTGCCTACCCTGTCTGCTTTGACGCGACGGGCCTGATCACCACAGACTAGTCCCATGTAGTTGGTTGGGTTGACATGTCCAGGCGTAGCTCGTCCAATTTATTTCTGAGAGACCTGCCATTTGCCATGAAGAGACTTGGTAGCGGAGGTCTGTTTGTAGCCCTCTTTAGCCTCGCGAGGCCGCTGGATTTGCAGCCTGGCTTCTGCTTATGGTCTCGTCATCTTGATTTGTCTAGTCATTTGTACAGTCACCAAGCTGCACTTCTATGTGTCAATAGTCATCCCAACAGAGACCTACGCCTGTGAGACATGGATGAAGACAGAGGACATCATTAACAAGTTGGATGTCCTCCACTGACTATGCCCAAGATCAGTCTTGAGGATCTCTCAGAGACACCACATCAAAGATAAGGAGGTGATGAAGAGGGCAGGGGTGGCAGCCCTGTCTGACATTGTCAGTGGAGAAAGAGAATGACTGGGCACGTACTCCGACTGCCAAGAGGGAGACCGGCAAGTGTGGCAGTGGACTGGATGCCAGAGGTTGGAGAGGGAGGGCGAGGGAAGCCAAAGAAGACGTGGAGAGAGACAGCCAGGGAAGACTTAAAGGAAAGTCTTCCCTGGCTGGCTGTCCTGCATGTGTATGCATCTATTGATTAATCTATTTTCACAATACTAAAGTTGACATAAAATGATATTTATTCATTTAACCATGCAAGGCAGAGAAGGATATCTAAATAAACACGCATCAAAGAGAGGCAGCTTGTGTCAGTTTACCTTGCGATATGTTACAGTTTTACACACAATAGGAGCACATTTGCAAGCCAACCATACCCGCTGTATCAGCAACACAAATGGCAAAAAGAGGATTTGTTAACATGATGGATGCATCTTGGCTGCAGCCAGGTTAACATAACATTCTGGTGTCTTAATGGATTGTAAATAATTGTCCATGACAGAAAATGTGCAGCTAATGGGCTGAAACTTTCAGACCCACAGTAAAATCCCTTTTAAGTCAAAGTCACTCAAGTCCTCACTCATCTAATTACTTTTAAATGTAACTTTCCCCTTGCTTTAAGGACTCTGTTGCAATGAGACTTCAGTTACACAAAGAGCAAAAAGGAAGCCAAGAGGTGCTGTGCAGTCATACAAATGCCAGCAGGACTGACAAATAAGCTCAGCAGATCTGTTTGTTAAACCAACATAAATACCATTTGTCCAACTTTGTCTAGTCCGCTGTGCTGAACATGTTGTTCAACACACCTTTTTGTCGGGATGAGGAATATCACAGTGTAAGAACGTGTGTCAATCTTGATGTATTGGACCGGATCCTGCAAATGCAGCGAAGTCTGGCGCTAAACAATGAATCCCTCAAATTAAGCAGTGGAAGCATTTGGACTGAGGCCTGCTGAGTCATTGTGGTTAATGCTCCAATAGATGAACACACAGCTCATATTTTGGCAGCGGCAATCACTGATGATATATGCCAACTCTTAATACACTTACTGGCTCGCAAATATATAATAGAGTAAATTAATGCAGTGGCTTAAGATGGAGACACTCTTACTTGGAAACCAATTTAATCAACCTTTGTCCAGCGCCATAAATTTTTCCATGGTGTTCGGAGCCGTGAAAGTAGAGGACAGAGATCGGGCTGGAGCAACAGGTAATGTGGACAGAACATGAGTGTCCTGGAAACGCTCATCTCGACGCAGAGGCCTTGCGGGATTATTTGCTCAGTTTCTGCAATGTTATGCAAAAGAGGTACCATTTTTACTCAGCAGTTCATTGGCATACAGTTGCAGCAAATACCAACTGAAAAGTCCACTGATGTCTCTCAATCTGTCATTTATCACTATTAATTGGAAAACACTGGGATACTCACTGGATCATGATTTCTATTCGGTACACTCATCGGAAAAACATGATCAGGTTCTCAATTGTCAATCTCTGGAACAGATTGATGTTAGTGAGCAAAGAGGAGAAATCCCCCATAAATCAACAATTTCCCCCATAATCAGTGTCTAGAACAGGAGGAATGGGTTGAGTGCTCAATCAGAGAATGAAACATTAGAGAGGTTTTTCTATTTTTGGGAGGATATGGCAGGGGTCAGCGGTGGGGGTGAAAAACTGATCAATTAAAACTCTGCAGAGGATGAGAACAACACACTGGCTTGACCTAATGGCGTGGCTATCTTTTTGGATATCTCCTATTATATTACTCTTGGGGAAGGGTGTCCAAATTGTTTTGCAAAGAGAGCCAGATTAGATGACAGGGGCCAACCATTCAACCTTTGATTCTACGTGATTAAAATTTAATTAACAATTTCATTGGATATTTGTTATAACACTTTCCATTGTTTCACAATAAACACAATTAAATCTCAATACAGTCAATGGTAGAGAAATAGTAAGAGCTGATGACAATAAATCTAAACAATTTACCACATTGTTATGAGCATGACAAACATTGGCAAAGTATTGCCTCTTCTCAGGACAAAGTTTCTCCACTATTTTCATCATGCAGTCTTCACCCTCCATAAAAATGTTGGCTGTGCTTGGCAATTAGCATTCCCGCCTTGTAGTTTGCCTTTCTGGCATTTTCATTTGACTCAGGGGTTCATGAGATAAAAGCCCCTGGTTGGTTCAATTTTTTGCCCCCTTCTCTCCCAGTTAGCTTGTGAGGGTTGGCATGTTCGTTTAGTAGTGCCTCTTGATTTTGAAATCCTTGAAAACAGCCAGTCTCTTTGCAAATTAGTCACAGTTATCTCATATTTTGGTTGAAATATGAGAAATTATGTCCTTCAAGCGATGGCCTTTGTTTCAACTTTCCTGTCTTTGAGTTGCAGCGGCCATTCTAGAAATGGGACAGAAATAGCAGGGACCAAGTCGGGAACCCAAAAGCACACGTGCACACACGGGAGCTTTGTTAAGTCAAGAGTTAATTCACATAACAAAATGTGAATTTGTCAGGGAACGGCAACCGAGACAGAAACAGGGGCAGTGGAAACTCACTGTCAAAAACAGGCAACAGGTTAACTTGGGGGGACAGGAGAGCAGGGTGAGTCAAAGGGCAGGCCGTAGGCAGAGGCAAATCCAAAAAACAAAACACAAGGTGACCCAGGTGGGCGGAAGGCACAATCGACAAACAGGGACAGGCGAGGTCAAAACCAAGAAAATTGGAACTAGGGAAAAATTCTCGAGAGTCATGGTAGAATACAAGACAATGTGGCAACTTTAGCTCAGGCACAGGTGAGGTTATGTAGCCGACTGATTGCTCAGGTTCCCAGCTGATTGGAAGGTTGAATCAGGGGCGTGACAGGGCAGAGCAGGAAACAGGAACACTCAGGAACAAATCAGATGGAAAAAAATGATTCAAGACAGGAAAAGTTTAGACTTGTGTTGCTACTTCCTCACGGAGGCGGTTGGAAGGTGGAAATTTGAACACTGGCCCAAGGCGAGACTTTGGACATGCAAACACTTGGGCCTTTAGCACTAGCCCACTTACACATTCACTTGTTCATTTGTTCATTTGTACATGTAATGTATGTATGTATGTATGTATGTATGTATGTATGTATGTATGTATGTATGTATGTTTGTATTTATGTATTTATGTATGTATGTCAACATGTGACTGAAAATTATACTTTGCGATCACCTATACAGATACATTGTGTTTGATAAATTGATCAATAGCCCTTCATGAAATACATCACATTTCACACGCATCCCAGCCGTCCCGCCTGGCCCTTGTTCACTCATCCATCCATCCATCCATTCATTCATCAATCCATCCATTTATTAAAGCAGCAGAGGGGGAACATGACATGCATGCTTGATGCTCCTCTAATAGCTTTAGTGGATTGGTATAATCTGGCGAGTGTGGCGTGTTACACGTTAATAGCATGTTGTACACCAACCCCAGTGGCGTTGTCGTGTAATTAGTGTCTTGTCTTTAGTCTACCACTGCCTGCCCTCCATCTGCTGCCACACCCCTGCCCGTCTCTCTGAGGTGTCTCTGGGATGGTGTCCCAGCGACCTTCGTGGTCAGACTGAGCCGCTTAGCATCGCCACCTGATGGCCGTGCTTGGCGAGATGACAAATCTGGTTACTTGAAGGACATCCGTGCGTCAGCACTAGATGATCTAATCACGGACGCAGACGTAGACGCACGCACGCACGCACACACACGCACACGCACACACACACGCACACGCACACATACACTTGCACACATACGTGCGCTTGTTTGATTCATGCCAGAGAACACATACCAGAGAACACACATACACATTGGCACAAGAAAATGTACGCGGCGGACACCAGGGAGCTACATTATTATGCAAAGGCACAGTTTTTAGAATCCTCCCTGCATGTTCTTTTTCGTCCCTCTCCACATTCCCCTGTTCTGTAGTGAGTTGATTTTTTTTTTTTTGCCCTCACACTGGGTCTTGAAATAACGTTGCAGTTAACGCATTAGATATACATCCCGCTGCGTTCAGACCTCTGTTGTCGCCTCTCTGTGTTCTACATGGCACTGAAAGTCACTGTAACGGAGTAGAGGAAAGGATTGGTGCGAAGAAATTAGATACTTCCCAAATTAACACACTGGAGAGGGAAAATGGATACTGGAACATGTTACTCCTTTGTGATCGTAGTGAACACAACCAATCTGTGACTTTATAATTAGACCCGGGCCTACGGTTTGCACGTGAATGTCATTATTGTAATGAGTTTCATTACAGCAAATGTTTTTCATCGTCTCAGGTTTGGCACTGTTACAGCAAACTGCCTAGTTTGAGAGCTGTTTATTTATTTGTGTCCAAATGTTAGTCCCAATAATGTGGCCTAATTTAGAGGAATGCACTGTGTACTACTGCCTTTCTCAACACTGTTATGAAATGCTCCTCAGACCTCATACAAAGTAGAAAAGAGGTGACTGTGCAACACTCTTTTTTTCTTGCCTCTCACACTTTTATTTGGCATCTTCTGGATCGAGATTTCGTGTGACCTTCCACAGGGTCACGCATTTTCCGGACTACAAATTGCTCCGGAGTATATGTCACAAAGGCAAGAAATGCATAGCAATGAAGGATAAAAAAAAAAAAAGAAAAATTACACGTGAAAGTAGCACCGGACTGGAGGGTCTTGGATTTTGTAAAAATCTTGAACAGGCATTTCAATTTGAAAGGGAAGTTACGATAACCATCGAATAGAGACAAACTGGCTGAATATGTTTACAGCACACCAACATAACACATTAATGGCTATTCAGCCACATAAAGCATAGATAATGCACTGAATACGTGTCTGGTATACCCCACCTCCAACCCTCACTACCACTCCAAATCACTATATCTACTTAATTCTTCATCCTCTGTGTGGCTTCTGAACAACTCTACCATCTACGGAGGTAGATTAGACACTGCTTCCTCTACTGCACAGAAGAAGTAGCGCTTAGTAGCGCTGTATTTTAGTGATACAGGAAGTAGAAGTAGATGCTGGCACACAAGCTAAGAGTGACAAGGAGAGGTGGTCAGTGTGACAACAACGAACATGTGAAATTATATATCGAAGTAATTTCACATATAAGTCATATCTGAGTATAAATCCCCCAACCTAAATATGAAAAAAAACTATGACATGTGATGCTGCTGAAACAACAGGCTAAATTTGAATTTGAAGCATAAATGTATACATTCCTCAATTATTGCTCAATTATTCCTTAATTATGTTTTCTTTGCCCTTTTCCTGCAAATCATTGTGACTGTTAACCTCCAGTTAATGGTACACGTGCGCACTGGGTCCTGTGTGCGTCCTAACCTTGTCTATCCCTGAGCACAGTGACAGAAACCTGGGAACACCAAAGAAGCAATGATTTGTTCTGTTTTAGAACATTGTGAAGAATAGTTAACTGGTGACACAGCCAAACAAAGACGAAAAATCCTGTGAGGCTTACACAGCACACCCTGCTGGGGTCCTCCTCTTTTACTGTTCCATGAGACCTGCCTTGAGACAAGAAAATGTGCCTCCACGGACGAAACTAAGCTGTACGTCATTGATCAAACCAGCCATTAAAGGCCCTAGTGAACTGAATATTATGCAAAAATTGCAGGGCAAAATCAGGTCACATCGAGCAATTCTGTTGTTCCTTGCGCAAATTCAGACATATCTTTCTTTCTCTATTTTTGGCACCCCTCTCACCCCACCTGGGTTGGTCCAAAACTGCTCAAAATATCTCCAGATGAACTCTAGCTGCCCCTTGCAGTCTTGCATGAGCACACCAATTATACCCAGGAACTAGAAGCTGCCCTAGTACGCACATGAGATGATTCCTAAGGATTGTATGACTAGCGCTGTACGCTAATTCAATTCGATTCGATTCGATTCAGTTAAATTCAATTCAATTAAATTCAATGTATTTGTATAGCGCCAAATCATAACATAAAGTTATCTTAAGGTGCTTTCAAAGACAAAATTACAGACAGAGATCCAACACATTTCACTCATTAGCAAGCACCAGGCGACGGTGGCAAGGAAAAACTCCCCTTAAGTAGAAAGAAACCTCGGGCAGACCAGGCTGCAGGTGGGCATCCATCTGCCTTGACAGGTCGGGTAGAGAGAGAGAGAGAGAGAGAGAGAGAGAGAGAGAGAGATAGGCAGCAGTGCACAGTACAGTAAGATAACAGTGACAAGGTTACAGTTGAATCTATGACATATAAACTGTAGATATATGTAAATATAAACATGGCATGTACATCAGGAGCAAGGCCCGGGACACTTTGGCGATCTGTCATCACAGCAGTTCGTCAGTCACCCCTGGTCATGCTCCGGCTGCAATCTGCGAATTGACAAAGCACAAGACACAAAGACTCCAGGGAAGAAGCTGAGTTAGTAACATGCATGAATAAGGCATGGATGTATACAGATGAGAGAGAGGGGAAGCGGGGAAAAAGGAGGAAGAAACGACAGAGGCACAGTGCACCATGAGAGATCCCTCAGACGTCTACCTTTATAACAGCATAACTAGGTTTGACTGGAAGCTTTATTGAAAATGAATGTTTTAAGACTACTCTTAAAAGTAGGTAGGGTGTCCGTTCCTCGGACTTAAACTGGAAGATGGTTCCATAGGAGAGGAGTCAGATAGTTAAAGCCTCTGCCTCCCATTTTACTTCCACTAATTCTAGAAATCGCAAGCAGCCCTGCATTCTGGGATTGCAGGGTTCTGGTTGGATGATAGGGCATCATCAGTTATTTAAGATATGATGGTGCCTGGTCATTGAGAGACTTGTAGGTGAGGAGGATGATTTTAAATTCTATTCTTGATTTTAAAGGCAGGCAGTGCAGAGAAGCTAACACTGGAGAAATATGGTCTCTTTTCTCAGTTACTGTCAGTATGCATGCATGCAGCAGCATTCTGAACCAGCTGGAGAGGCCTTAGCAACTTGTTGCTACAGCCTGATAAAAGAGAACTAAGGTAATCCAGCCTGGAAGTGACAAAAGCATGAAACAGTCTTTCAGCATCTTTTAGAACAGCATAGAGGAAGCATATACAAAATAAACAGGATCGGTCCAAGCACGGAACCCTGTGGAACTCCATGCTTAACCCTTGTGCGCATAGAGCAGTGGTTCTCAAACTTTTTCCAGTGATGTACCCCCTTAAAAATATATTCTTAGTCAAGTACCCCCTGACACGGGCAAAACATTTTTGGAAGAAAAAAGAGGTACAGTGCTGTAAAATCACCGTCTGATTTATTAAAGCTAAACAACTTGTATCACTGAACCTGACAAATACATCCATATTGCAAACATTGCATGTAGAAACAAAAAAGAAAAACAGAAGACGGTGACCACCAGGAAGGCATAAAACCAGTCAAAACTGAAATATGCAAAACGCTGCTAATTTAAATTGGTCTCTGTAGTGGTACAAAATTAAATATATACATAAAGAACTAAAATGTGTTCACAAAAATAAATCTATAACTTAATTATAAATAACTTATATTTTGTTTACAAAATGAATTAACTTAATAAATATTTGGATACATAAAGATAATAAAGATTTGCTCACAAAAAAAATAAACGTTACCTCTTTTAGGATAAAAAAAAAAGAAGATTGCACTTTAAAGATTTTTTAAAGATATTTTGAAAAGCTTCACGTACCGCCTGCAGTATCTCTACGTACCCCCATTTGAGAACCACTGGCATAGAGGATACATTGTTGATATGAACAAACTGAAATCTGTCAGACAAATATGACTTAAACCAGCTTTAAGCAGTTTCTTTTGATACCGATTAGATCCTCTGGCCTCTGTAGAAGTATCTGATGGTTGATAGTGTCATATGCAGCACTGAGATCCAGAAGCACAAGCACAGATATAAAAACTTTATCTGAAGCAATCAGGAGGTCATTTGTGACCTTCACCACCACTGTCTCAGTGCTGTGATGCACTCTGAAACCTGACTGAAATTTATTACATAAACTACTGGTCTGCAAGTAGTCACACAACTGATTGGCAACAACTTTCTCTAGGATCTTGGAGGGAAACAGGAAGGTTTGAAATAGGCCTGTAGTTACCTAAAATCCTAAAATCAAGAGTTTTTTCAGAGGAGGCTTAATCAGCGCAACTTAAAGAGACTGTGGTACATAGCCAGTAAATAAAGACGTATTAATCATGCACAGTAAAAAAAAATTCCCATTAAGGGAAAGACTTCTTTCAGCTGACCAGTTGGGACAGCATCTAACATACAGGTTGATGACCTCGTTGAGGAAATCATCTTGGTTAGTGCCGGATGGTTGAAAGGGGAGGAGCAGTCTAGGAACGGACCCTGTTGTAGGGACCCTGGATCTGAGGTTATATCCTGTGCTTCTGTGTTTTATGGAATGAGATCGTTAATTTCTCTCTCTCTCTTACCTCTCTTATCTCTCTCACCTAGAGAGATCATGAATTTGGCCTCTTATTGCTACAGTTTTATCATTGAAGAAGCTCATGAAGTCATTACTGCTGAGATCTATACAAATACATGGGTCAGTAGACTCATGAGTCCGAGTCAGTGTGGCTAAGGTGATGAAAAGGAACCTTATGTTATCTTTATTTTCCTCGATTAATGAGGAATAATGGGCAGCACAGATGGCCTTCCTACAGGTTTTCAAGCTGTCTTGCAAAGCTAAGCGAGATTCATCTGACTTAGTGGAGTGCCAGATCCTCTCGAGTCTTCGCAGGGTTTTCTCCGATTCACCGGTCTGTGAGTTATACTATGGAGCCTGTCTTTTTTGTTTTATCTTTTTCTTTTGTGGGGGTGCAATGGCGTCGAGCGTCATTTGCAGAGAGCTTGCAGTACTTTCAACTAGCTGATCTGCACTAGAGGGACCGAGACTAGGGAAGGACTCCATTGTTTCAGTAAGACAAAGCACTGATGGAATTGCCTCCTTAAATCCAGCTACAACATTGTCCAATATACATCTAGTGGTAACAATTTTGTCCAGTGGTATGTAATCCGGAAGAGGGAATTCAAAGGTTATCAACGAGTGGTCTGAAAGAGCAGGATTCTGAGGGAGAACAACCAAGTGCTCGACCACAATATCGTACGTTAGGACAAGATCATGAGTGTGATTAAAAAGATGAGTGGGTTTATTTACCATCTGAAAGAGTCCAGTAGAGTCCAGCAGTGAAACAGAGGCAGTGCTTAAGCTATCATTCTCAATATTCACATGAATATTGAAATCACCAACCATAATCACCTCATCTGTCTTAAGAACTAAACATGATAGAAACTTTGAAAATTCACCTAGAAACTCAGAGTACGGGCGTGGAGGCCAGTACACTGCAACAAATAAGATGGGTTGTAGTGCTTTCCAGTTAGGGTGTGACAAAGTAAGAACAAGACGTTCAAAGGAGTTGTAATGAGCTTTAGGATCAGGTTCGATTGGAGTTGAAAATTGATGCAACTCCACCTCCTCGGCCAGTGTCTCGAGGAATTTAGTGTATGTGTAGTGTGCAGTGATTCCTGACCAGTAATTTTAAATATGATTCGATGTCGCCCACTCTGGCCCAGGGAGTACACTTGACTATGGTCCCTTTCTTTCACATTTCTTACAATGTTGCTGATAATAAGAGTTTGTTTCTCAGCGGGTGTTTTGCTGCGTGGGGAAAATCTATCAGAAATGCAGACAGGCTGGTTAGCCACGGGCTTCGGTTTAAAGCTGTGCTTCCTTCGGACACCCACCCAACTGTCCTGTGTTCCCGGCTGCTCGGGAGCTGCCGGGGGGCCTAACAGAAGCTACGCTAAGATAATCGGCTACTACCGGCTACTACCGGCTACTACGGGACGGGGCTGGCTAGCTGCAGTAGCCAGTGACTGACGCTCCATGGTGCAGAGCCGAGTCACTGGCTCACTTAGCCTCGCCTCCAATACTGCAAATTAGCTACATTTGTTGCACGTATTATTATCGCTGAATGGAGCAGAGGCAGACTCAACATATGGCACACTGAGCAGGAGAGAGCAGGAGAGAAAGAGGGAGAGAGAAGCTGAATGATAAAGAGAAAGTTTGAGGGGATCGCTCATGAGAGAAAGACAACTAAGTTGTAGCAGGACCAGAGACAGTAACAATCTACAACGTGAAATGGGCACTTAAGAGTAAGAAAGAGTATTACAAAATTAACCAGGGTTTAACAGAAATATGACAAGAGACTATCTTTGACACGATATACAGGTAACCAGAAATGACGGAATACGCTCACTGTAGCATGCATTTGCAGTCCCACCATACGTGTGCGCATTCAGAGAACCTTCCTCTGCGCTTCTGCACAGTCTTCTGTCTTTTAAAGTATATTAACATACCCAAGATATATATTACACAAATTGAACAAACCGAGGGCTCTATTAAGTTGACCATACTTCATTTTCCTGTCCTTCACATGTTGTGATTTAGATGGGTAAAGCTTTATCTTTGGGATGGAGGAATTTGACATTCTCCCGTGTCTCTGCGGTGTAGCTGTCATATTTAGTTTCTGCTCCCTGCGGAGAGGAAATAGCAAGAAAGGAGAGTGAGAAGGACGAATCTCTGAAGACCAAGCTGTCTACTTGGGACCGGAGAGTGGCTGAGGCAGATAGTGTTATACTGCACCCGTGGGAGACAAGGAGATATGACCAGGGGGAGGTGTGTGTGTGTGTGTGTGTGTGTGTGTGTGTGTGTGTGAGTAAGAGAGAGAGAGATCGCTGCAGAAACAGAAACAGAAAAAAAGACAGAGCGTATATTTTTATAGGATGCATAGAGCCGGCTGATATAGCCAGCACATTTCTAGTCTGAGTCTGAGCATTCACTCTAACCCGAATCCGACAGGCTGACGTTTAAAATTTAAAAAACCGAAGCTCGTCACTGCAAAATCTGAAAGTCTTCCTACCAAAACTGTATTCTGATAATCAGCCTGTGTTTTATTTTTTCCATTTACCTGCACACTGCGCACTGCTCAATGGCCCTCTCCACCGCCCTCCATGGGTTCCCATGCTCTCTCCTGCCTCCTTGGCTTTATCGAGTGGCTGTCAGTGTGGGTCTGAAGTGGTTTGTCCGGCGTGCAAATGAAGAGCATCACTCTTCACTCGCTGTGAAAAGACAGTGATGGCATTAGACGGGAAGAGGGATGGAGAAGGGGAGGCCTTGGAAAGAGAAGTGTGTGTGCTCAGGGGAAGGATGCTTGAGGGAGTGGGTGACTAGAAAGTTAGGACGCGATGGAATTTAGAGATGGGAGTAGTGCTATTAAAATGATGAAACACACAGGAAGAGGTAAGGGGATGGAGAGAAGTGGAAAGTATGGAGGAGGAGAGGTGGTGTTTTGGGGGTCTTTGGTGGGGCTGGAGGGGGGCGAGGGAGGAAGGGGTTTTCACCGCACAGCAGGACATCCTTGTCTTTGAGGAGTGATTGCACAGTAACTAAGAATAACTACAAATTCCACAATAACGCTGTTTTTATGTCACCTGTAAATTCTTCATTTTCCAGTGATTGTGAAACGTGCTCATAAAACACATCTGCCACTGATAAAAGTGCAATTGAGTCCCATTTTGTGAGTATTTCGTTCAGCGTTTCTCATGCGGTACCAGTTCATGTTCATAAAACTGCACCTGAATTTGTTTCACCAAATTTGTCACAGCAGCTGGAACACGCAACCATACCAATGAGAATCACAATCCAAGCCAGAGAGAAATGTATTTGCGATTCAACAAAGATTGAGCAGTAGGTTGCATGGAGGGGAAAACAAATTTACACGCAATACAAAGAATTCAGAAAAATTTGATTCTTTTTTATGAAATATGTTTGTTAAGGATGTCAGATCAGAAATAAAACCGTTTAATACAGTGATAGTTGTGTATGCACATGCAAATCATTGGAGTCTTTCACCCAGTAGGCATGAACCTATTGAGGCCGACACAAAAGCAAAAAAGGAAATTCACCCATATGCTAATTTACTTGTTTTAATCACTGATTTCTACTGGCAAGGTGCATAGTTAGTTGGAGTGTATGAATAGGCCAGAGTCCAGATAAGGTCTGAAAGAAATCAGATCATGCAACTTGCAACTTCTACTTTTCATTTCGTTGTGTCAATTGACACACACACCAGTGAATCATTTTGAATTAGAGATCAGGTATTAAGAAGCCATGTTCAAGCCATGTTTCTGGGTCTGATTGTTTGATTGTCTGATTGTCTGTACCATTCTGTTAATCACTCTTTGGCACTCTTTAGCACTCCATGTCTTCCTGGGCTTTTCATACCACCTCTGTTCATTGTCTCCTAATCATTTTGACCTCTGCCTGTTTTTGGATTTTGACTTTTTGCCTCCAATCAACCACCATTGCCATGGAACTTGCATCCTGCTCATGGCCTGCGCCTGACTCCTGCCCGTCACCCTGACACTTTTGTTTCTGAAAGCTGCCAAGCCGGCTAAGTTTGATATTTTGTGTGAGCAACATCATGAAATCACTTGGGTTTGTGGCCAGCAATAAAAATGATGGAGGATCATCACTGTACTGAATAAAACACAAAATGAACAATCATTATCATACCTGTATTTCTGTGAGAATCTGCATTAACTTCGTCTTTAATCATATGTGGGCAATGCCATTAATTTATATTTCATGACATTTTTTGGTTCATTTTTACAATGTCACGCAGTTTTTTTAAGAATATACTGTATGGTTTGGATAAGAAATTACTTTTCAACAAATCCTTTATATCTTTTTTATTGATACTTAAAAGCGAGTGCATTGTGGAAATGCTCAATGTCTTAATGAGAGCAAAAACACAATGTTAGACAATACCAAATCAGATGAAATGAAATTTGAAATATACAGCTTTCTTGCTGGGTGGTTTCTGGGGTAAACTCAACCAGTGCAGAGGGGCCAAAATAGTGCAAGCCTTACTCTTAATCAATGAGATTAAAATGACTGATGGAATTGACACTCATAGCCCTTGTTGTAATATTTTCTCCTTTATAGTTTGGTGTGAGAAGAGTCAACATGATTGCGGGCCTCAAATCAAACTCTTTTTTCACCAAAATTGTTTTCCAAGTGTAAACACCAAAAAGTTACCAAATGATGCATGCATACAACTGGACCACACCTCCCACACAAGGTCCAATGTCTCTCCTGTGTCTCTGTGCCTCTATGTCTCGCCTGAGTCTCTCTGCCTGCATAGGCAATGTTACAATGAACAAAAGTCAGCATATCATTTGGTCACAACAGATCCTGCCTCACCAGTGCAGGATCATGTGGTATCAAATGACTCTGATACCACTGTAGTTGCTATTTACTCTGAAAATGTGCTGGTTTCATCTTAATTGTTAAGTTCCTGGTGACATTTGTTATACAGGAGGGCTTTTAGAAGACAAATACACACACGCGCGCGCTCACATGCACGCATGCTTACACACACACACACACACACACACACACACACACACACACACACACACGCACACACTTTCTCTCCCCACTTGCACTGGAAAGATTGAGTTTGAACTTCAAAACGCTCCTGCTGAGACTTTCTCGGCTGGGATTTCTGCTCGCCTGCCTGCCGCCCCGCATGAGGAACGAGGGAGCACCGCCAACGAGCGATCAAAGTCCAATTCCCAAACAAATATGGTACGCGCCTGCGCAAA
>OMPJ01040703.1:0-16528 GCA_900312935.1 Carapus acus
ACGTCACCCCCCCTATGGTGAGGCCCCGCAGCAGTATTTGGGGAGTCGACGCTGCCCCTCTCTTCCTCTTAGAGGCATTAATTATGCCCTGCACTGTCTCTGCGGACTCATTACCGCTGAATAATTACCCATAATTCCTTTGCCAGCCTGTCACCTCACCAGACACCCTCTCTGTTCCTTCAGTGACCAGGAGAAAACATACGCTCCCATTGTTAGTCACATTAAAAGCTGTTTCGTGACACCTGGCGATCCACAATGCTGTGTGTGTGTGCGTGTTTGTGTGTGTGTGTCACGCTGTCTCATTGAACATTGAGTGGACTCATCAGCGTCCAACCAGTTCCCCAGGGATTTCATCAGTGAATCGACTGTTCATTGAAAAAGCAAAACTACTCACGATATTGAGGATCATTAAAGTTAAGCGATTATATCCTGTCCCACACGTTAGGACCAATTAGAGTACTTGAAATCATACGGATTAATACTAATTTGAAAAATAATGATAACAAATGATGACTGACACCTACAACAATAACAACAACAACTTCCTCCTCCATTCTTGTTGACTACATCAGATTCCTGGTTCCGACCTGCCAAGTGTGAGCATTTCATGATGGCAGATAAACATTCTTGCGTTGTGATAATAAAGTCAAGCTGGTCAGTGTGCCAACAATCCACAGGACCGGACACACACAGACACAAACACACACACATAACTCGAAGCCACAGGGCAGTGAAGGAAAACGGAGCACCGACAATCTGATATTATCCAGGCAGTAATAGTTTTATGGCCTGCTGATGATATTACACCGAGTGTGTGTTTGTGTGTGTGTGTGTGTGTTCTGCGTTTTGGTCCCATTGTTTGTTGTGTCCGATCTCAAAGCGATTTGGGGAACAAATGTCCTGATATCACAATGGGCCTTTTGGTGCGTCTCCAAGGCCCTGAACCTCAGCTGATGTAAAACGCCTTGGGTGTGTGATTTCTTGCACAATAAGAGGAAGCAGAGCTCCTTCATCACTGACAAGTCCGAACACGTTCCCTCCCACCACCACCACCACCACGGGCCCATACTGACGGATGCACGCCTCAGATATTAAACACTAATGCGACCACATCTCTGGATTGATTGCGACTTAATGCGACCGGTGCGGTCGCTGTTGTCGAATTTCAACCCTCCGGTTTATACTCGCTGATCTCGCCGAGCACGTTATCAAACGTAAGGTGTACAAATCCAGAAATAGGTGTTTGGGTGGAGCGGCTGTGCCACTGTGAATGCTGACGGACCACTCTGCAAACAACCTCGTCCTGAGATACCTCGCTGGGTGGAGAGCCAAATCCCTGGGTGTGAGTGTGTGACTCACAAAGTCTCAGGCCATTGTTGCTCATGGGCTCATGCGAGCGTTCGTTTGTGCGCTTCGGCCAGTTGTTTTGTTTGTCACAAATCACGCACACACACACAGAGGATGAGTTCATAACCTGACTGACAAGCACAGAACCATTACCATGCTCCCCCAACCACCCACCACCAATCCTCCTCTCCCTCCCTCACCCATTCATGCACGCACACACACACACAAACACAAACACACAGGACCATACGGACCAGTTCTATTGTTTACAGGAAAGGCAGGTTATTGCTCGGCGAGGTGGTTGCGTTGCTTTTAGAGTCCGGCCCAGCGAGGCTCCTCTGTTGGTCTTAGTCATAAGAGGTGATGACATGTCAAAAGGCTCAGCGCAGCCGCTACCACGCAGGCGGAACGTCTCCTTGTTCGCAAGGAGGAAAAAAACATAGAGAGCTGACAAATTTGGTATTTTTAGTTTTTTGAAGTGGCCTAGACTCTTCCGTCAGAGCCGTGAGACAGCTTGACAAAGACCGTCTCTCCATCACGGAGATGGTGCCAGAAACAGATCTCACACACGCACGCGCACACACCTGCACACACACACACACTCAGGAGGAAATGAGCGACTCCGAGCGCAGAACCGTGCCAGCCGCGGAGCGACGAGAGGGTTTCCAGGTGGATGATAAACACACTCCCCCCCCACGGGCCCGTCCACAACACCCACTGTGGTGATGAATGCTGGAGGTGGTGATGCACCTCCGTTCAGTTGAGGTGCTTTTCCACTTTTCCCAGAGGCTCATGGGTGGGTATTGAAACGACGCTCTCCAGATACAGCCCCGCCAAAAAAAAAAGAAAAAAATACAAAATGCTCTGGGATTTGTGGTGAGGAAAAACTGTGGCCTGACCCAAGTGGAATCTGCAAGGACCGCCCCCTCCCCTGCATCCATGTCCCCTGTCCTCGGGTATGGAAACAGATTGGTTATGTATGAAATTTTAATACTTCAATAGATGAGTCACAGGCAAACTGTCTGTGTGCTTTGAGATGGGACACAACATGACAGCAGGAGTAATAATCCTGCGACGAAAGCAGGGACTCAGTCTCGCAGCTAAATACTAGCCAGGCTAGCAGCACACACACACGTGAACCGGGACATATGTTGCCATTTGAGGTCATAAAGTTTTACATCAAAACATTATTATCAGCCTGGTCAAAGAGCTTTTTTGGCTGAGGTGAAATAGTTTCCTGTTGGAAAACAATACAGTGTATCTTTCTTTCTTTCTCTCTAATATATGAGCTTGCAAGTACCAAATATGGTGACCACTCAAGAGATCTACACACGGTGATATTCTCTGATTGTTGACCCATTGCTGGCTGAAAACTCAATCATATCTCACAGGGAAACCCCCGGGAATCAGTCTATGACAACAAAATAACACCTAAGAAGCAAAACCACAAATCATAGAGTGGCTAATGGGATCACGGACGAATATATTCAGTCTTAAAAACATTCACACTGCTAACATTTCAGCCGAAATGTTACACAAACATGTGGGCAATTCAACAAAAGTAACTGACTTTTTCTCTTGAAGTAACAACAAAGAAAATATTTTCCTAACCTATACCACTGCCATATTCCAACACGTAATGGACTTTCGCCTGATAACCGCCAGGGGGCGTTTGGAGTGCAACCAGGATACGAACGCCACAGTTTGAGAACCAATTTACCGTCTAGCTAACACCGGAATGGACTACATGTACAGAACATTGTTGTAACGGTGTTCCTGTGAAATACATATATTTCATAACCACTGAACTAGATGGAACCGAGCGCGGCTTTAAAACACAGGAAGTGGCCTGAACTATACGGCGCAGGTGGACTCAGGGACAGAGGGACATTATTCCGCAGCCATCACCAGCGATGCGTCACATTATTGCTTTGGAGATCGGCCCAAGAAATAGAATAACTAAACAAACCGAAACAAACCGCGGCGGCAACGGGGTAAAGGCGCGTTAGCCGCCGCGGTGCAGCCTCCAGGTGGAAAGTTGGGAGCCTGCGGGGACAACAGGTGTCACCCGGCGCTCTTCCGCACTCACCTTGGTGTAGTATAACACCCACAGCTCGTACAATCGCTCCTTCGATGCCATTCCGCCCGCCTGCTGGCTATTCATCACCTGCTCTCGCCCTTAAAAATCCATCAAACTTGTGGCCATGGTCACTGGTTCAAGTTGCTTCCAGAGGCGGAGGAGGAAACGCGGCGCCACGCAGCCGTGAATCATTCTTGCAAAAAACGGAAAAAGCATCCAAAACAAAATAAACTAACGAAATAAAAACAGGCGCAAAACCGCGTGAAAGTGCGTGGCCTTGCTCTCGACGGGTAAAGTTCTCAGAGCGCCATGGAGGAGGAAGAAGAAGAGGAGGAGGTGTGGAGGAGGAAGGTGAGCGCGCGGCGATCACGGGTGGATTTGGAGCGAGCGTGGGCAGGAGGAATACGCGTGGAAATGCCCGTCTAGAGGAACACCCATGTCCGCATTCACAGCGAGCGCGGCGCGGTGTGTGTCCCGCTGGGGAGAGTTCCCACGGAAGCCACTGATGCCATTCGTGGAATGAGTCGGCCGCTCTCTCCCTCCCTCCACCCGCGTGGATTCAGAGCGCTCGGCCACGCGAACGTGTGTGAGCCGCGAATCATCCACTCGCCTCCGACTCTGTGAACAAGCCTACAAACATGCCGAGTTCACTAGAGATCAGGCTCACAGGTAGGCTGGTGTTCTTAAAGACACACGCACGCACACACGCGCGCACACGCGCAACGTCGGTCAGCTGATTGGAAAGCTGTGTTTGATAGAAAATCAAACGAGGTGTTCTCAGTTCAGAGATAACGGTCTGGGATTCGTGATGAAATCTGTTCATTTTCGTAACTCCCATATTCTGTTTAGTGTAAACAGAATTAATAGCCCTAAGAGAAACGAGGTAGTTCACTCAGAAATGCGTAATAATATCAGCACATGGATTCTTACACTGAGTGTAAAACGTGGGTGGTGATTTTATAGAGACTCCCATTAAACAAAAATATCTGCATACTGTACATTTACACATAAAAATAAATTCTAAATACATGTTTATGTATATATTGGTATTTTCACTGTACAAGCCGGTTCAAAGCAAATGATATTTATCCCGTTTTAGTGCCCCTACGCAAGCTGAATCACAAATATTTAAGCAATACAGAAACATTGATATCTACAATAACATCCCCAAAGGAAATGTATCATCTCTCACTCCTAGTCAATATCAAGGAGAAATGACAAATAGCTAACACAACAAGTGATGTAACAATAGCAACTGCCTGCAAAGGCAAGTCATGCAGTCAGAACCACCAAGTCTATTGTATTCATTTTAAATATTTCATGAACGCTTGGTGGGCTGCGCTCCAATGCTCGGAGCAGTTTGGTAAGCTATCACTTTAACAATGTGCGCATTGTTGAGTAAGTTTTATGTACATCTTTGAGTGAGATGACACAGGCTTTGCATTCTGGACATCATTACTCAGGTACTACGCATTTGCTTTATTATACCTTTGCATTTCGTACAGTGCTGATCAGGTGTAAAACAGCATGCAGATTTCTGTACAAATACCTCAAGGGTAGTTTGCTTGTATATTTCTTGCCGACTGAATATTACCTTAATTTCACCTTGGACTCAGGCAGGGTCGTAGTCTCATAAACTACCGGTAATGTTGGTTATAGATGGCCACACACCGAGAAACTCTATTGTATTGCCATGGTGATGGCCTAGATTCCTTATGAGGACCCAGCAGTGAGATGACAATGTGACAGTGTGCCAGTATGCCCGCTTAATAATTGGGAATATGGGGGCCCTGTGTGTGTCATAGCAGTGATCAGAAAACCACCCACAGACAAGTCTTTATGAATGAAATATTTATAAGAAAAAGTCCAAAAATATCAACACATTGAATAGCACAAGCAAGAACACGTTGCTTTGTGGATTTTCGAATTATTGCATTTAAATACAAAGTAGCAATAAGTCAAGCTTTGGTGAGTTGCCTCGTCAATGTTTGCCTTCATTTGTCAGACAGCACGCTGTCAGGACATGCTGAGACTGTAAACATAGATCGATGTGCTCGGTGATCTTTTGCTCACCCCTGAATTCAGCCTGTTAATCGATCCCAGAGCGAACAGTAGCTCAACTGTCGAGGCAAACATGGCGCAAAATGCGGGCTCCCTCCAAGAGCAAGCCCTCAAGAGGAAAGAGAGGCTCAAAGCTCTCAGAGACAAAAAGCTACAGGTAACCGTGTCCCAAATTTGCCACCGTGAAAAATCACACGTCGCTTAGGAGGACATTTGCAATCGTACCCTTGATTTATCGAGGATAGTGCGTTAGCTAAGTTTGTGTCAGTCTGTTAGCACTCTCAGTTGCTAACAACTTCTGTGTGTGGTTTGCCTATTTGTACCTCAATGATTTTTACTGTCTCACCAAAATTTGGGTCTGAACATCCGCTGCAATATCCTGTTTTGCAGTCACTAATAATTGTAGCAAAATATACATCAAAGCCAACGTGTGTAGCAGCTGTATAAGAGTAAATTGAACCACTGAAGGTATTAAGGCAGTGAAATATGTTGTTAAAATCAGCACTTTGTGCAGGAAATTGCGGCTCTCTACAGTTTTGATATATTCTCTTGAAAATTTGTCTGTTCTCTAGAACATCTGTATTGATACGGGGTGGAGGGTTTAGTTGTTTCGATTTTGACGAGAAGTAGACAGGAGAGCAAAACAGTTAAACATTTTTTAAGTGAGTAGTTTAGTTGAATTACATTTTTTCAGTAGACAGACCCAGCTAGTTGCAACCATGGACCGTCTTTGTTATGATGTGTGATCAATAAGTAAATTTAAAGGTAAATATCACTCCCACTCCACAATTAGTGTTAATGTTACAATGCATTCTGGGTAAGAACGTGAAGAGGTTGCTTCGATTAGGCCTGAGCTAATGTTTTCATTTTGCAGGCTTGGAAAGAGATTAATGATGATGATATTATCTCACTGCCCCACTTTGATTTGGCTTTTTCAATTTGAACCCAAGCATGCTGACAAAGATAGTATTTCAAATAACACCTGAAAATGAGCACAAATAGTTGTGAGCAGGGGTGACCTGGACCAAACTTGCAGTGTTTTTGCGACCTGACGATGAATTCCCTACAGCCAGCAATGAATCCTGCTATGTGACTTGGTCATACATTGAAAACAAGATCAAGATGATGTCAGAATTAAATCTGTTTGCATAAAGATATGTGGTAGTTAATTACCATTCTGGAAAGCTTAATTGACATGAATGAAATGATAAAGTTATGAGGTACTGCTCATTACTATTTGAATGCAGGAAGTTGGTTTGGAGAACAGAGTATTGGTGGTCTGTCTTTGACTGTAGCTGCTTGACAAACGACTGTTGACATTCCGGAAGCCTGGCATTGTTTTCCCCCTGCATCGCACCTCAGGCGGGAGTCCGCTACACGGCCCTCCCAAATTGTTCCAGCAGGTGGACAGGATGTCTTTTCAGGAAAGTGTCAGGAGGAGGGGGTCTCCGTTTGTAACTGTGCTCTTCATTATTTACCCACCCTCTGGCTCTGTGGGGTGTAAATTTTGTAGTGTGAACTACTAGGGATGTCCGATATTGGCTTTTTTGCCGATATCCGATATGCCGATATAGTCTAACTCTCAATTTACCGATAGCCGATACCGGCCGATACCGATACGTGCGCCGATAAACGCTTCAGGAGTGCATAGGCACTATTTTCGTGTATTGCAAGCATTATTTCATTTTTATCGTTTTTTATTTTATCGGTTTTAAAGCCAAAAAATCCGATACCGATATTACATTTTTATGCCAATATCGGGTCGATAATATCGGTGGGCCGATATTATCGAACATCTCTATGAATTACCCTTTACTCACAAAACATGACGTTTGGTTTGGGCTGTTCTTGCTGCCAAAGCAAGTTATTTTTTGTGAAGGAAGGGACTCACTGCTTTCATTGGGCCGGCTTTCTAGACCTGCTTCCTCCTCAGTATGGCTGGGGAGCTGCTCCAAAATGTAAATGAGCTCTTTGACTTCCAAATCATGTTTCCACATGGTAAACAGATGTTGGATTTTTTTGGGGGGGTGTTTTTGTTTACGAATGCAAAAGTCCATCATGTGTATCATGTTCCATTGTGCAGAAGGGTGGTGAGAGGGGTGGACAGGTGAGGTCATTCAGTTCAAACTAGGTGTATGTGGCTATTCTCTCATTTGTGCAACCAATGGAAACTTCATTTCATGCCCTTTATGGGTGACCTCTGAACAATGGTGATTTCGACAGCCGTCTTAGATGAGCCTAAAATTGAACCAGCATCCATCATTTTCTCTTAACAAAATTCCCTTGCTCTTAAAGTCACGCCACTCCCAATATCTATGTTTGCCGCTGTGGCACAGTGTGTCGTTTTTTTTTCTTTCTCATCCCCATCTCCCCTCTTTCTCTCCTTGATCTCAACTTTTTGTCTTCCCTCTGAATGAAATCATGTTGTTTTTTCACAGGGCAGGGAGCAGGATGACGGGGAGCCACCGAGAAAGAGGGTAGCAGACGAGGACCCCTCAGAGGAAAGGCACAGGTCAGCCCACCCTTCTATTACCCTCAGCAACTCGATGGGTGGCTCCTGTTTTTCTCTGTAAACGCGTAATAGGAACTGGGAGCCCAGCTGATCAGGAAAAAGGCGTCTTCTCCCTGCGACGGGTGGATGTCACAAGACGCGGTGTTTACTCTGGGCAGGCTCGCTGCGCCGTGAGCTGCTCAAATATCCTGGGGCTCACTTAGCTTTGTTTTAAGTCGGCAGGAGCGAGCAGCCATCTCTCCTGTCCTGCAGGCTGTTCTTTTTTTCCGTTGTATATATTTAATGAATGTGTTGCGAGGTTGCCGAGGGAGTGCCACTGTACTTCCTGCAGTCTAATAGGAGAGACCTCTCTCCTGTGTGTTTGCGTGTGTGTGTGTGTGTGTGTGTGTGTATATGTGTGCACACACTGTCTGCAAAGGCTTTTTAGTGTCTCCTCACGTGTGTAAGCAGGTTTCAGTGAGGTCACATTTCCAAACCATGCAAGAAAAAAAAATCATCCCTGGCATGGGATTCAGAATTTGATCCACAATGGAAAACACCAAAAATGCTCCAACTTTTGTTCTCACTAACGTCTGGGCTAATGGAGGCCAAACAGGAGATCAAATTCAGCCAAAGGTGCTCGGCTCAATCTAGTTGACCTCGTGGCTTGTGTGTGCATGGTGTAAAGTTGTTTTTGGGGCAGTGAATGAGACGGGCACCTTGATGCCAATCTAAACAGTCAAACAAAGCCTCTGCTTCTTCTTGCCCTCTTCCTCCTCCTCCTCCTCCTGTCGCATCTCCTGTAAACACTGCGAGGCGGCCAGACCCGTTTCCGAGTACCCAACTCGTCATTGCTCGGCTTTGATGCCAAAGTGTGGAAGAGTATGTAAACACACACGGGACATGAAAGCAGGACACTGTTTTTAGAGGAAAAGGGATGAGGCAGATAGCTGCAAAAGGGCGCATGAGCTCACAAGAGGATGAACCTGTAGATGCCAGAGAGGCGGGGTGGCTCCCCTAAAGTCATGTGGTCTACTCGCATCATATACGGGGACTAGATCATGTCCGCGTCTCATGATTCACAGAGGTTGGCATGTTTATGTAGTGTTGCAACTTTCATCCTCACAGCCAACCAGCCCTTTGTACGCTATATGGCATTCCATAGACGTAACGTTCAAACTGGGAGACGCCCGATGTGCTTTGCTTACTTAGGCCAACATTTTTCCTTCCGACACCCTGATATCTGCGTAGCGAGCAGACCGAGGCGGGAAATTTCTCCATCATTGCCCACCATGGAAAACAGGTTAAAGGTTAAAGCCCCGTTGCACAACTGTAAAAACACATATTACATTCCCCAAAGTTCCCCAAACAAGGAGAGGCAATTTACAAAGCCATGAAAAAGCTGATTGCACAACCCGACGAAAATACCCGGAGCCGAGAAGTTTGCCTTGCCATACAGGAAGAGGAGACTGAGACATACATTTGCATACATTGTGTCCTATACACTCTTCAGTTGCTCAGACTAAGGCAGTTACTCCAGCCACTCCCAACCCCCTTTTAGGTAAATAAATATTGACAGTAGGGATGTCCAATATTGGCTTTTTTACCGATATCCGATATGCCAACTCTCAATTTACCGATACCGATAACAGCCGATACCGATATGTGCGCAGGTAAACGCTTCAGGAGCGCATAGGCACTATTTCGGTGTAACGCAAGCATTATTTTATTTTTATCGGTTTTTATTTTATCGGTTTTAAAGCAAAAAAAAAAAATCTGATACCGATATTACCTTTTTATGCTAATATCGGGTCGATAATATCGGTGGGCCGATATTATCGGACATCTCTAATTGACAGTTACACGTGATTCGTGACTTGAGGAGAAACCTTGTGGAATCGCATTGTTCCCGGTCTCCTTGAGTGCCAGCCAGAGAGCAGAGTTACTAGGTCGATGTTCTGGAGGACTGCTGTTGGCTGTGCCATCAAGGATTGCTTTCAGTCTTCAACAATCAGCAGATACTTTGTGTCCGTGGCTAAGTATAGCCACTCCAACATGTCCAGGCGGGGGGGGGGACAATCACTGCTGTTATTTCCTTTGTTTACCCTGATCTTGTTTGACTGGCTGTGCAAGCCAAACACTTGTGCCAAACGCAATAATAAAGTCGGGCAATTTATGCGGGATTAAAACGACAAACATGGTCATGTTTGTCGTTGAGAGTGGTGGTAATTACGTCTGAAGCCCAGAAAGATGGCGGAAAAGAGGCGAAGACAGAGTGGACTCGAGCAGCGTCCCTGCCTCTGTCCATACAAGGCTGCAGTCTGTCCACTGTCCCACCGTGACGAACGCCTGCTGGGCAAAGCCTCGTCCACATCTCACATTAATCTCAGACTAGCCAATATCGCTCCCGCTCGGTCGCACTCTTTGCATTGCAACAATACATCTACCTGTTGGACCCGCCCGACGCAATCTGCACCGGTGATATCTAAGCATGCTGGGAATTCCTCAGCATACAGCCAGCGCTGAGAGATCGCGTCACGAAAACATCAAAGAGGACATTCCTCAGCGACCGTGTACTACTCTGTCCCTCGGCGCAGGTGGTACATGTTAATCAAACGTGTCCGCAGGAACACAGAGAGACTTTATCCACCGTCGGCGGCCCCCGCGGAACGGCCTTCTGGCTCTTTGGTCAGTGGGGGGATACTTTTGTCTGTACTGCCACCTCCTGGAGCTCAACCTAGATCTGACAGAGGACAGACGAATGTAGTGTGTGCTGTGTGAAGCCATCCCACTAAAATCGACAATGTCACCTCCTCACCCTCAGAGAGCTCAAGCTAAGGAACTACACTCCAGAGGATGAGGAGCTGAGGGAAAGGCAGATTCCCAAAGCCAAGCCTGCATCAGGTGAGAATATTAGCGGCCATGTTGCATTGTTATGCACGCCAGGTTACAAAATGTATTACGAGGCTGTGTTAGCCGCTGATTTTTCATATCGGCACCAGCACAGCTCTGACGAAAGTCAACATTTTGCCGCAAGCCACTGTCTGACACATATTTTCTTCAGTGGAGGACAAAGTGAAGGATCAACTAGAAGCGGCTAATCCCGAGCCCATCATCGAAGAAGTGGTGAGTGCTCGGCAGGCCTGTTGCATCATCAGTGTTTGCTTCACTGGGTGATGATCGTCTTAAACGGTGTCTATTTTTCTCAGGACTTGGCCAACCTCGCACCACGAAAACCAGACTGGTGAGAGCTCAGTGCGAAATCCTGTTTACATTTAGGATTTAACTCCACACAGGGTTAACACTCTCGACTCCTGCCCACAGGGACCTAAAGCGCGACGTGGCAAAGAAGCTTGAGAAGCTAGAGAGGAGGACCCAGAGAGCCATCGCCGAGCTTATCCGTCAGTATCCTCCCCTTTACCTCCACCCTTGCTTCTGCGTGTTATGATTTGCTTCGCCCCGAGTTGCCATTATCGTGTCTGGGCTCGGCCGAATTTTTTAGGCTAATTGCTTTGTGGTTTGCAGCCCTCAGGGGAATGAAACATTTTGATATCAATAGTGTGATTCTCCCAACTAATAAATGATCCACTTTCTAAAAAAAGCACAAAATGGATTCTGTCGCAGAATGTGGCGGTGGCATTTGCTACTTTTTCTATCACCTTTCATTTGCACATGTGTATATGATAGTTTAAAGAACATATGAGCATATGACACACATACTTTCAATCCCTTATTTACATAATAAATTATAATACTACAGCCATGGAGAGAAGCACATACCAAAGTGTGCTCTCATATTCAAACTTGGAGCATTATTTAGCAAATTTAACTCACCAAATGATTCACTTGTGCTGTAGCTTCCACCCCTACCATGCTGTCAACTGGTAACCACTGACACTCACCCCTCAGCATTGGAACCGTAGATCATTTCTCTCATAGTATTTGATAAGAAGTTGATTTGGTGTGGTGCCATGCATAGTACAGTATGTAACATGCTGCCCAGTTGTGTGACAAGCCATGTCAAGGAATGAGCTAGCTAGTTTTTGTGTATTTGTTTGTGTGTTTCAGGGGACAGACTACGAGGCAGTGAAACGGAGCTGGCAAATGCAGTTGGAGCTGTAGGCGACGATCAGGGAGACTCGGACTGAGCCCGGAATGGGAGAAAAGAACAAGATGAGATTGCGTAGTGGAACGTTTCGGTGATGGCCTGACATCCGTTGGAAGCACTCGGTCATAGAGACGTTTTCCACCACAGCATCAAATGGCAATGCTATGTGTACCTCCGGTGTGAATCCCAAACGTTCCTCTGGACTGCTGCTGTGCGTGGCTCATTGTGACATTCACCTCTTGTTGTCATAGTTTTTTTTTATATTTTCCAGTAAAATTCTGTGAAAACTGCCATCATCTGTCAGTGTGTTCTCTGGTTGTTGAAAAAGAAAAACGCACACAGTTAAACTCATCAAATTTATTCAGATCATTATCTGAAAAATTTGCCTCCCACTACTGCCCCCCATGAACGTATGGTGGGTACTGCAACATTACTGTCTTGCTACATTTGACTCATAAATGAACTGTTTCAAAAGGTGACCAGGCTGCTATAATAAATAGAGGAGTGAAGGATAGATAATGTGAAATAGTTTTTGGTATGACCATCACTAGTTATCTCTATTGCACCTAAACAGTCACTCTAAAATAAAATGCCAGCTACTCCTTCACAATAAAGTGCTTCTTCTACCCCCATAGGCCCAAACTGCCCCCTTTCCACTGTGGAGCAGGGTATTGCACAGTTCAATACCGCAGTAACACGAGGTCACCTGTTGTATTTAACGCCCTCCCCATTTCACTTCTGAAGTTTCACAAAACTACATGAATATGAAAGACTCATTTGACGACAATATGGTTTAAAATTCAACAGATTCTACTACCCACTATAAAAACTACATATGTCAGAACAGAGCACCAAGCACAGACACAGCTAGATTGCTACTGAGAAAGCCGAAACTGAGGCTAGAACGAGATGACTGATGTCTTATCTGATACAATAATTCACAGGATTTTGGCATCTCTGCAAAGGAAACTTGGATCTTGTGTTTCAAGGAAGTGTTGTGGTCACTGTGTAAGCGTGTAACGCTGCTGAAGCAGATTGGCTACAGAGGGTGTCTGTGTTTGCAGATGTTCTCCGCAGTCAGCGGTTGCTTTCGCGAAACCCCCCTTGCAATAGCCCTTGGAGCGGATTGTTGTTCTTATAGCTTCCTAACTGTTTGGTTAATGGTTAACTAACTTTATTCGGATCCACTTCATAATCCCTGGCAACAGCTGACTTAGACATTCTCAATCACACTGCCCCCCTGACTCAATCCTCCGGGCTGCTGGTCCCAGTTCCACCTTGCACACCCTCTGTGCAAACTTGAGTGAGCACAGAGTCTCACCCACGTTGCCCTCCAGAGCGGACACCTTCAATGAGACAAGGAGGGAGACAGACCTGAGTTGATTTGCCCAAAAACGTCCAATGTGTTAATATTGTTGGACCCTCATACCTGTACCACCATCACCGTCTTGCTGCCTTTGCCCAGCGAGTCCTGCAGTAAATATGTGAGTCTGGAGTTCCTGAAGGGGATGTGAGTCTGTCGTGCCCTGAGTGCCTGTATGACGTCCCCGAGTGACAGCAGGGAACGGTTGATGTTCTGGGCCTCCTTCAGCCTCTCTCCTTCTGCACCTGACTTCCAGACCCTCTCTGATCCGGCCAGGTCCACCAGGTTTAGCTTACCTGGCAAAAGAAAGTAGAAGAACATCATGGCAGCATTGCATCGCAAAGAGACTTGCCGATGCCGTCTGCGTTTGGAACATGTTTTGGATTTAAGATCAGTCTGGCTGATGAGGGAGAGATGCGGGACTGACCGGTGGTTTTGGACCCAGTGGCCAGGTCAGTGCCGTGCACCGTGATGCACAGCAGAGCGTGGGATCGGGAGCTGTGCTCGTTCATTTGAGTGCTAAAGGTGATCCTGTTCCTACGTGCCATGGCTAGAATCTTCAGAGAGACAGGGAAAAAGCAGACAGTCAGGGATCCCCAGGTGGTTGGGATGGAGTCAAAGCATTTAGTGGATCATTAGAGGCCACCTTCTTGATGTGGGGAAAGCTCTTGACCTCAATGACCCTGAGACCCGGCACATGCAGCTGTCCCGTTCCGTCAGGATTGATCTTAATGTCGAGTTTCTCTCCATCCTTACTCAGCAGGTCTCTGAGGAACACAACACAATGCTCCATTACATCACCCTCACCTCCCACCGACCCTTCACCCTGCTACCCACAGAGACGTGCACCACACCTCAGAACTTCGTTGTAGATCTCCACAGAGCTGACCGTGACGGTGTAAGACCACATATCCTTCCTGTTCTCTATTTCTGCAAAGAGTTGTTTGAGAGCCCTCTGATTGATTCCCGGATCTTCTATGCTGCCCTGGAAGTTAACAAGAAAGGAAGTCGTCAACAATGGCGCCAGCATCTCTGATCTCTTGCCACCTGAAGCGTATGTTCAGGATTTTGGTTCCAGGTGGAGATCCAAATAAGAAAAAGGATCACAGACACTGGACTTTTGCAGTTCAACAAAGAACATTCTGAAGAAGCACTGAGGATCCAAGGAAGCTTGTGGCTGAAACTTCCCATTCAAATACCATAATTGAGACATATCAGAACCTTCACAGGCGTGTTTTTGTGAGTGTACCTCCATGGTGTGGGTCTTTCCAGAGCCGGTTTGTCCGTAAGCGAAGATGCAGACGTGATATCCATCGATGCAGGACGTCACGAGAGGCTCGATCTCCTGAAAGACCTGGTGCGGGCAGAGGAGAGGTTATTGTTCAGCTTAGACGAGTACTTCCCTCGTGCCCTCCCCAGTACCTCCTCTTGTGTGGCCTGAGGGTGGAAGACTTTGTCCAGCTCGAAGAGACGCCCCTTCCCTTTGTTCATGACGATGAGGGAGGACTCGTTGTTGGGGTCTGTGGTCACCGCCACCACCTGGCCCTCCTCGTGCTGGTCCTCCTTCAGCACAGGCTTCACCCTGCAGAGCACACGGATGTTTCCTGCAAAGAAACAATTCAGGCTCAGGTCAGTGGGTGAATCTTAAACCGCGACGTCCAATTGAGGAATCTCCTGCAATATCAAATCCAGATTATCTTCCAATCATGTTGATGATGATAGAAAAATGACCTCTGGCTGAACTAGCTTCATCTCCCCTTTGCATCCTACCTTTGAGCTCCACCAGCTGCTCATGGTACTTCCTGCGCAGCGCAACCTCCTTCCTGTACTTCTCCATGAGGTCCTTGTTGGCCTCGGACATCTCGCTGATTGCCGCCGAAATCTGTTGAAAAAAAACCAGATGGTGAAAGTTCTCAGGTTTGTCAGCGTCAGCACTGTTAAGGAGGAGGAAGAGGTAGGAGGCATGACACGCACCTGCTTCTTGGCTTCTTTGATGGCTGAACCATAAAAATCTGAGAAGTTTCGCACTTGGCTCCTCAAGCTGGCGTAGTCGGTCTTCAGGGAGCGCAGAGTGGGGGGGAGTGATGTCAATCGCCTCTGCATGCCTGGAATCACAATCTCAGTCAAATAAACATCTGAAAAACATCCCTTCCTTTATAAATTAAAAGCCAAAATGTGACCTATGAACTGGGTTGCCTATTAGATTGAGAGCATCTACATGCGTAATAACTGTTTCATCTGAGAGACAGAACTGATTATGAGTACTATTGTTGGACTGGATCTGACGCCTCTCCATCGCTCATTTGAATATTTTATGCCATGATGATGAGATTGTGAGATAACATGATGTGAGAGCGTTTGGGAGATGAGGATCCGTGCTGCTCGATTTTGAACCTCACATATAAATGTGCTCCAAAACTGCCCAGAGGAATGTAAACGTTGCCTGTTCCTTTCTTATATAGACTTATTTTTGTTCTCATTCCTCCTCTCTCCCTCTCAAGACACAGATGGGTATTTGCGAGGATACTATCACGTCATGCAACTCACTGAAGAACTGCTCCTGCAGGTTCTGGAAATGCTCAGCAGAGCAGTTAGCGGCGGCCTTCACCGCATCCTCCTTCCTCTCCTCCAGGTGGCCAATCTCCTTCATCAGCTCCTCCTTCAGTGTGCTGATTTCTCGCTCGTACGCTGCAATCTGCAGAGGGAGGGCGGGGAGATGGAGGGGACATTACTCCTGTCTGTCCAATCGATCTACGGCGTGCACTGTCAGCGTGCTGCGACGACTCAATCTGTATCATTAGGCTGACCGGGGTCTGAAACTGTCAGCTGTGTGTGTATGTGTGTGTGTGTGTGTGTGTGTGTGTGAGTGTGTGTGTGTTTGTGTGTGTGTGTGTGTGTGTGTGCTGTCAGAGTTTAGCTCTCACCTCATTCTTAAAATGTCAGATCTGCTCATTTTTAGCTCACCGTTCAATTTTCCTCAACTTGCCTGCAGCCAGTCCCTAGCAGTGCTGCTTAGTTTCAACAACAATAATAATAATAATAATAAAAATAAAAATAAAAATAAAAATGAAAATAAAA
>OMPJ01040705.1:0-13238 GCA_900312935.1 Carapus acus
CGAGCAACTCTGCATGATACAACCACACACAAGCAGACAAGCATCCTTCCCTCAGTCCTGCTCTCACCCGAGCACACTGTGTTTAATTAGCTCCTTGGTGGCGTGGAAATGTGTGTGTGTGTTTATGTGCGCGGGCCTGTGTTTGTGTGTCTTTGTCTGTATGCGATAAACTTGCACAGTCCTCACTGAGGAAGTGTCAGGATTGCCGGTGGGAGTGGAGCGTGATGGCTTTCCACAAACACACACTCGCAAACACACACACACACGCTCGCTCGCGAACACACACGCGCTGCGCGCACGCATACACACACAGCGTGCCACTTGTAGGTCAGCTGTGTGCGAGGCTCCCACAGTGAGTGACAGAGAGCTGGCGATTGTGTCCGTCCCTTTATTTAGCAATCTGGGGGAAAAATGGCTGCAGCAGTGAGAGAGCGAAGCGGAGTCGCGTCGCACTGGCAGACAAACACGCAGACAAATTAGCATTTCGTGCCAGGAGAAGTTTTTTTTTTTTTTTTTTAAATGTTAGACTAATAGCATAATTTCATAATGTCCCCACCAGTATAAATGTGCCACCTGCACCACTGCAATGACTTATGAGCGCGCAAATGTGCAGCATGCGACTTTAGAAAAATCACTTCCCCCCAAAATAAACAAGAAAATCAAAACCACACCAACAGACTGTGTGTAGCCTTGTACATTTTGAGCTGGCAACTTTGCAAATCACGTCTTTCCAGCAACAATCCAGCCCTGAAAACAGCACGTAGCAGAATATTTTTCC
The DNA here is from genome assembly GCA_900312935.1 of Carapus acus. Lineage (NCBI taxonomy): Eukaryota > Metazoa > Chordata > Actinopteri > Ophidiiformes > Carapidae > Carapus > Carapus acus. The sequence goes on from OMPJ01040705.1 coordinate 779, forward strand.
ACCATGCCCCACGTTTAGTCCTCACTTTGTCATTCTTTGGATCAACACGTCCATAGGAATCTATGCTGTACTGCATTTTGAGTCCTTGGACTCGTAGGCTCAGAGACAATGTCTTTAGATTGTATATACTTCATCAAATCTGAGGGAAATTTGCATCTTTGCTTATTTTGTGAGGCGGGTTGCAGAGTAAAAGCGCCCAGGTAGCCACATGTCGGACTATGCTAGCTTAGGGTTAAGGTTGAAATCCCCTTTTCCACAAAGCTATTTTGTATTATGCTAGTTTCCCTCTACAGTATTTGTGTGAAATCCCCAATTTCTTCATTTTCTTAGAACTTCATGAAACATATTCTTCATTCCGGGACACATCGGCTCTGCATTTTTTTTTGTCCCTCATCTATCTTGAGAATTTAATATTTGCTGGTCCCAGTCAGGCTGGAAGTGATTAGATGGATTAGCTGAGCATTTTATCTTCTCTCACTTTTTCTCCTTCTTTGTTTTTTTTTTGAACATGCTGTAAGTTGTTCAGCAGAAACTGCTTCAAGTAGCATTTGAGGCTGTTGGTCCGATACTGTTCAGTCCATCTCACCACCCATCAGCCACACAAGGTTGTACTTGGCCACACAACCTTGATAAACCAGGACTGAGTCTCCACAGCGCTACTATGTTACAACAAATCCCACACAATTATCTAATACTCAACAAATTACTGCGAGCTCCTCTTATATGCTGCAACCCTGATATCCCGGCAATGTATGAGGGATTTAATTTCGCTGTTTAAATCCAGACGGTTAATCTTTTGTGCCGCGTTATGGGGAGAAATAATGAATTCATAATCTCCTCCGCGCCTCAGCATCCCGCATGCAAATGCCTGGAATCAGTGCGTTAACTACAGTGATCTCTGGGTTTGACCTCTGCATCTGCATGTCTGTGCTGACTTATATTTGTGTGTGTGTGTGTTTGTAATGGCGTGTACACGTGCGTGGGCGTGTGTGTCAATAAGGTATCAGTTAGCATTAGTGACGCTTTGCCCTGCTCAGAATTTGGAAATAGAAAATTATTGATTATTGCTCAATGCACCCACAGACCAGAATGAAAAACTCTCTCTCCCTCGCCCTCTCTCTCTCGCCCTCTCTCTCTCGCCCTCTCTCCCTCGCTCTCTCTCTCTCTCCTTCAGATGATCTATTTGCAATATTCGTATCATTACCGCTGCCGCATCTGACGCACAGTGCATGTTGGGTGTTTAGCTGACACTATGGAACAGCTCCCGGTGTGTGTGTGCAACAAGGGAAGAGGCTGAATGCAGTCATACACACACACACACATACACACACACACGTACACACACAGCAAAACTGCTGAGACAAGAGAGTGCAGACAGTGGAGTGAATGGAGGAAGAAGCCCCAGGGCGTTTTGTTTTTTACGCATGTGTGTATGTGTGTGTGTGTGTGCGTGCGTGTGTATTGAGGTAAATATAACTACAACTGGAGTATATTTGTCTGCATGGTGCGACACGCATGTATATATTTATTTGTGTGTGTTGTTGTAGTTGTTTGTGTGGATGCCGGTGCACCTGTTTGTGAGCATGTGTGCGGTGTGTGTCTGTGTGTGCGTGTGTGTGTGTGATATCCCCAGCCTGTCAGAGTCCCCGACACACTGCCAGACTCCTCCAGATGGCGCAACTGTGTATAACAGCCTTGCTAATGTGGGCAAATTCACTCACACGCGCCCACACACACACACGCACAAACACACACAAGGCAATGGTTCTCTCTCTGGGTTGGTGGTCCAGGTGACAGCTGATGAGGGTGGGGGTGCTATTCCTCTTAAAACTGGGATGCAGGATGGATTACAAACCCCCAAAAACAATGTTCTGGACTCAACGTTTCCCCCCCATCTTGACTTTGGGGTAAGAAATGAGAAAATAGATAAACAACAGATTGTGACTCTGGACGCTTTTCATTTTTATTTCTATTTTTGAATGCACATAAGTCTCTTGCCTGGATATATTCTTCAATATTTTGTCTCCTCCTGCTGTCGATTTTATTGGCATTACGCTGCCGTCTGAACAGTGTCAATGACATTGTCTCTTTTTTTTTAGTAGCCTCTGGCGCTTGGCTACCTGTCCAGCCAATACGTGTCATTACATCATCCTCATCCCCTCCTCTTCCTCTCCTGTGCTCGCGTATTATTGTAACAAATATAATTGCGGTCTGATCACAGAATCTGGCCCATCTGGACTTGCGAATATGAAGCCGGCTAATGATGTGCATCTCCGCTCTTCCTCCTCCTCCTTCCTTGACCTTCTCTCCGTCTCCTCGTACCTTCTCTCGGCTCCACGGGGCTAAAATCGTACCAGACGGGGTTCTGGCTCGCACTGGATCGCTGCTGCTGGGTCTTAAGGTTGTGTGTTGTTGGTATTAATTGGATTGAAGTGCTGCTGTTGTAATTAATTCTCACACTAACAACCACGGCGACCTGTGAATTATTTTAAACAAGCCGTGTTTTATTCCAACTATCTTAGAGTGGAAGCATTTTTGCATGTGATTCAGAGCTAATTTGACCTTACGTGCTCAGTGATATTTAGGGATATACACAAACTTGTGTATGTTGTCTAATCAGTCTTTGCACTTGAGCACAATGACAAAAGAAAGTCCTCAAGTGCATATATATTTAGATGTTTGCTTTTTTTTATGGGGTTAGTCTCTGTGACTGTATGTCTTACTCGCTCTTATAAAACTTATATTTATACCACTTGATTAGTTTTTCTCACTGTTACCATGACACAAATGATGCTAATGAAGGAAGTCAAAATGAATGATCTCTGCAGAGTGGGTTGAATTCTGAAGTTAATTCCAGCTCGAGATTGACGGCCAGATCCGCGCTGCCTCTCACAAACCACCTTTGGAGGACGGCGGTCATATTATGTTGCCCATTAGCGGCGAGCGCTGCGGCCTTGAGTGCGATTTTCCTCCAGGCGAGGTCAAAGTGGGAGGTCGTTTGCGGCGCCGCGGCCCCACAGCAGCTGTGGGGAAGCAGCACAGCAGTCGGGGTTCGCTTGGCAGAGACGTAAACCGACCTCCGTCCCCCTAGCTACGAGCCGTGCAGCAAATCGGACCGACCAACCTCTTTAGACGGCCAGTTACCGTAATTTAGCAGGAAGGAGCGGTACTCCGCTTCCTGTCAGACAGAGCTGAACAAGAGGAGGCTTCTGCCTGTTGTGGACCCATACGGTCATCACGCCTCCCTCAAGAAAATTCTACCGCATAAGGTTGTATTTCACGGCACATAACACACTGTATTCAGAATCGTATATACACTTCGCAATCATCGTTGCAACAATTATAACATGTCGGTATGACTATCTTTCCTTCCCTGTTTGTATACATACAGTCTGCATATTGTGTATACGTTAGTACCATGAGATACGAGTTCAATTCGTTCCTTGACCAAGCTCGTCAGACAGTACAATGGGGGTTGGCCGCAATTAAACCCTTGTTGAGAACATATCCTTCCTCCAAACGCCCAACGTTGGGAGAGAGGATGCGTCAAACTTGATGCTTCTCCATGCCTCACCACCCAGTGGATGTTGGTTCTCCTCTTAAAGTTCTCAAACCACCCAGGAAGAGCCTTGAATGATTCCTCCAATGCTGAACTTCCTGTTTCTTGAAGCTCCAAGTGGTCATAGATAGTGCGGGCTGTCAAACATAGTGTGTACCCATGGTGTCCCCAAGCACCACGCCTAACTCGGATTTACACTCCTATCCCCAACAACAATATGGACCAGAGATACGGCTCGTATTTCAAAAACTCGTATGTCCAGCTGCTCAAATGTAAATGTACTCTTGTAAATGTACATGTATTATACATACGGTCTATCAACAACGCTTGAACCTCGATTCATAGAGTGCGTCTCTGCTGTGATTCATCTCGTCCCCCGTGCCTCGCTTTTATATTCTGCATTAGTGCCTTCCAGTCCGCTGCGCCTGTCGGCGGGTCAACTGGTGGGCTATTAGGCTCGCCAGTAATCAAGTATTGACCCGACAAGTGCATCTCATCGGATCGGCGCGGCGTGGCACGTGATGGGCCGATAACTTTGTGTTTAATGACTATTGATGCAGGAGAGAAACAGAAACCTGAGCAGAGGGCGGACGAGAAAATAAGAGAAAAGATGAGGAACAGAGGAGAGGAGCCAGGACGAGGCGCTCCGCTACAGAACGTCAATAACACAGGAAGACACTTTAATTACCAGCAGCCAGCTCAGATTAACTTTTATTGCCTGCTGGACAAGGACACACACACAACACTCTCTCTCTATCTCTCTCTCAAACACACACACACACAGACAGACCTGTGTTGGAGCTCGTCTGTGTCTCCTCTCAAAAGGCCGGGAAAGCTCACCGTTTCTTTTCATCCGCCAAGATTTCATTTTGTGTTCAATTGTTAGACACTGTGAACTCGACAGAGCGTTCAGTTAGTTTAGATATCTTTATTTTCTCTTCAACGAGTTGGTTCATCTTGAGAACAGTTGTCGAAACTAGAATGGATGGTTCAATTCCGCCTCCTGAAGGTTAAGGTGCCCTTGAGCAAGGCACCGATTGTTCCCTGGGTGCCTTACAGAGCTGCTAACTGCTCCTGAAATTACGAGGTTGGGTCAAATGATTCAGGAATTTACCTTGGGACTGATAAATGTCAAAGACTGGACACAAATGACAAAAAAAAAATTAATTCACATGCAGATAAACAGTGTTGTATCTGCACAGATGCTTCACACCTTCAGGGGAAGGAGAACTGCTGCTCCCTGAAAGGCAGGCAGGACTTCAGAGATGGTGGACAAGCAGCAGACACACACACGCCTGTGCCAACACACGCATGCTTCATACATTCAGTCTTTTGATGGTTAAGTAATAATACGGCAGCCTTTGTAGTCCCATTTTGTCAGTATTAGTGATCTCTCTCTCTCACTCTCTCTCACCCTCCCTCCATTTCTTCCCCTGCCGTACCTTTGTTTCTATGGTAATGCCGGTAATCATGCAGATGTGCGTCCCCCTCTGCCTCGTCTAAATCGGGCCTTTGACGGCAGCGGGAGCGCATTTAAAAACCCGCGCGGCAGATCAAAACACACCACTCAGCCGCTTATTTTCGAAATAATGTCATCCTCCGTCACGCTCATTCTGTCTGATACCCAAACACTGAAACCCACGGTTCATTTTCATCTATAAATACAGGACGTGTTCCTGGAGTGACGCGGCCAGGCCACAGGGGGCGATGCTGATTGAGTCGTTCCGCAGATCGTATCAGGCGACGGCGTGGCAGGTGTGGAAATAGACGCAGAGTTCTGACAATTTAAGACCTGCAACCCGCTTCGACCCCCATCGCTTTGTTTTCCTGACACTGGATCTTATCAGGCGCCGACGCTTCGTGTAATGTCAACGTCAAATCGATTTTCCCCCCCATTGTCGCTCCGCTGAATATGAATCTTATCTGTCCTCGTGGAGCACGGGACATGTGTGAACGTGTGCGTGTGTGTGTGTGTCGTCCTGTTTTTCCTCGACAACGGCAGGTTTCGCTACAAAGGCGAGCGTGATTCACGGCAGGTAATTTTGGGGGGAGAAAGACGAGGGGAAGACAGCGAGACAGACAATGAAGCAGAAAAGGGCCGGACTGCAGAGTAGAGAGAGAGACAGAGGGGGACGAGAAGAAGGGAAGAGCTGGGGGTGGGGAGGATCTGGAGGTAAGTGGAGGCAATGTGTGTGAGGTTTCGCAGGGGGAGATTTGATTGATTTCATTTCAGTTCAGGCCTTTGTTGTGTCTCGCTGCTTTCTAATCTCCTACAATGTCTATATTTCTCTATCGTCGTCATCCCGAAACATCCAGTGTGATCACAAGTCTTGACTGGATGAAACTACAATAGTACCTTGACATCTGGGCGACTCAACCTATGAGTATTTGAGATACGAGCCGTCTCTCCATCCAAATATTTGTTGGCGATACGAGCGGAAGGCAGCGGAAGGATACATCACACGTTTGGCTGTAGGCGTTGGGAGGAAGGCTATGTTCACAACAACTGGGACCAAACCTCATTATACTGGAAAAAAAAAGGTCAAGACTAGGGATGTCCGATATTGGCTTTTTTGCCGGTATCCGATATGCCGATATTGTTCAACTCTTGATTTACCGATACCGATATATGCGCCGGTAAACGCTTCAGGAACGCATTGGCACTATTTCGGTGTAACATACGCATTATTTTATTTTTATCGGTTTTTATATTATCGGTTTTAAAGCAAAAAAAATCCGATACCGATATTACAATATCGGCATATCGGATATCGGCAAAAAAGCCAATATTGGACATCCCTAGTCTTGACCTTTTTTATGCTAATATGGGGCCGATAATATCAGTGGACCGATATTATCGGACATCTCTAGTCAAGACGGATTAAAGTTATTGTAAAAATCCTATTGAAAAATTATTTTAAAAAAATGTTTGGGACACAAGCAGAAGTTAGAAGCTCGGTCACGGAAGAAATTCAACTTGAATCTCAAGTGCTAATGTATTTGTGGATCTCAACTAGAGATGTCCGATAATATCGGCCCACCGATATTATCGGCCCGATATTGGCATAACAATGTAATATCGGTATCGGATTCCTTGGCTTTAAAACCGATAAAATAAAAACCGATAGAAATAAAATAATGCTTGCGTTACACCGTAATAGTGCCTATGCGCTCCTGAAGCGTTTACCGGCGCACATATCGGTATCGGCCGATATCGGTATCGGTGAATTGAGAGTTGGACAATATCGGGATATCGGATATTGGCAAAAAAGGCAATATCAGACATCCCTAATCTCAACAGATAACTTAAGTCTCACCATTATAATGCCAGTTAGCTTTTATAGCACAAATTCGCCAAAAAATTTAAACCGTATTGACGAATATCTTCAAATTTCAGTCCATTACAGCTTTATTTTTCTCTCCTCCCTTACCTTAGCACCCACTATCCTCCAAACCCTCATCTCCAACCCCCCCTCACAGTTTACAGTTTGCTAATCAGCACAGGAGATAAATAATTCAGGATGAGAGAGTCAAATGTTCTACAATGTCAATACTCAAGTGCATGCGTGTGAATCCGCCCCATCATCAGCGAGCACACACGCAAACCACACACCTTCCGGTGGTGAATAGCACCACAGTGTGCGGCACCCGAGGGGATGAGTAGTCGTCATTGCTTGCTGGTTCACAGAGGTGAGTGTGTTGTTGACGCCCAGCTGCTACCAGAAGGCCCTGATGGAAATGTTTGCGTGTTTTGCAGCCCTGACTGCCACACACACACTCGCGTTGTGCATTCGGTATTTATTTATTGTGCATTTTAGCTGCTCTGAATGGAGCAGTCCAGTGCCAAGGCCGCTCACTCCCACTTTAGCCTTGTGAATCGCTAGGAATCGTTTGGTATTCGCAAACACGTGCGCACTCATGAATAATGGCGGGCAAACACTCCCAACACACTCTACCATGTACAAATACACAAATGAGCGTTTATTTATTGATGCCGCCCGTGGACAGGCGCTGAAGGCATCAGCACATCATTGGTGGTGATCTGTGTTCCGAGCCCTTTGGCTCCCAATCGTAGAACCCGTGTTCACCACATTAGCAACTACTTAGTCCAGGCGGAGAGCCTGTCTCAGCCAGGAGAGGCGGTTAGACAGGTGGAGCTGATCCATCTCGCACCAGGGCCGCATCCGAGACTAACATTTAGTGGTCTAAAAATATGTTAGCCAACTCTGACGATTGAGGTTGTAGAAAAAGAGGTTCCCCAATGGAGCAAATCCCGGCAAGACACCAACATTCGACAGACAGAACCAAACACTTTGTGACTACTCTGCAGAGAAACTGCGCCTACAAGACGACTTCCCATTGTGTGTGTGTGTGTGTGTGTGTGTGTGTGTGCACGCGCCTGTCCAGAGCCTCTTGCATACATTGATGTGTGCGTGTTTGACAGATGTGCTCTGACAACAGCTGTCAGTAAATCTTGATTCACCGGTCATCCGTCCTCCAACGAGCAAACGAGGGAAATGAGGAGACAGGGGGAGAACGGTGGAGGGTAAAGACTGCGATGGGAGGAGGAGGAGGAGGAGGAGGATGGGGCAGGAGGGAGACTGCAGGGGGAGGAGAGACAGAAAGGAGTGACAAGGGATTGATTGGTGGAAAATTCTGAAAGTCGAGGAGAGAGAAGTCACTGTTTGCTAGCATGCGTGCAAATACACAATCATTGATCACAGGAACATGTCATGAGGGGATTACACATAAATATTTGTGCTAAGTTTGTGACAAAGTTTCCGCAGGATGACTTAGGCATTCACTTTATTTCTCATTGCTATGTACAGTAGAACAAGTCCAACGAACAATGAGATTGCATATAGCCCTACCCAAGGTGCATGTCCTTAACAAGAGCAAGGTACTTGAAAACAAGATGTTTGTAAACAAAAGGACAATGGGGTCTTTTGTCTCCATTTTGGAGAAAGAATTTGAACCCATCTAATCTTGAAGACCTACAAGAGCAAAGGGAGTTTACAAGTAAAAGGCCAAAGGGAAGCCCTGGAACCAGTTTAGTGAGACAATTCTGCGTCAAAACAGAGCACTTAACCTGCACAATTATGGACACAAATCTTTGTTTGCTGAAACAAATTCATTTATTCACAGCAATAATGATAAAAACATATCATGGAGTCAACAGTCTCAGTGCGATGTTCCCAGTAGAGGGGACACTCGGGCCTACTGATGTTTGCCAGCCTGTAGAATTTAGAGGTCAAAGCTGGATTTGTGTTGGCGGCAAGCAAACTTGGTGGTGGGAAGGACGCGTTACCGCCATACTCAAAGATTGTGTTAGTGCGCTGTACCAGAGGGGATAACACTAAATGACTGAATTTTTAGCAAAACACCTCCAGTTTAATCACCATATATTTCTCTCTGGCTTCTCTCACCCGTTTCTTCAAGTTTGCGTCAAGGTGAGGAAGTGTGCGGAGACGTCAATCCCACCGCAGTCGATACTGCTGCCATTCCAACGCGTCCCTCGCAGAAAATAGTGCCGAATTATGTTCCTTACAGATTATTCCGCCGAAATGAGTCCCCCGTGGAAAATACTGCGCCGAAATTGAAATAAACTGCAGTGCGTTATTTTGGATGGTGACAAATTCGTGTGTTTATGTTGTGCCCAGAATCGTTTAAAGATCACCCTGATTCTCTACCTTCAGTTCGGCCTCATGCAATTTCACGATCCAGCCAACACAACTACCAGCTGCACGCGAACAACTTCGCCATTTCAAACGGCAGAAAGTCAAACAAGCTCCACAACAAACCGACCAAGCAACCCAACCAGCCCAGACACAAACACGCCAATGTCCCCGAGAGCACAAAACTCAGCGGCAAGTCCAACTTTGCACAGCAACAGCAGCTCTGCAGCGAGCCGCACACAAACACAAACGTAGAGAAGAAAGTCAGGTCCTACCGTGAGATGACCACAGGGGAGAGGACGTGGCCCATAGCGGCACCTGCGCCTGAGGCACCGGGCTACTCCATGATTAGACCCCGTTACTGTTGGTCTAGTCCACCGTAACCACGTCATCACCTCACCGGTTATCTTGTTTTCATTAGTGGCTAGCGATATTGTCGGATATCGACAAAGTATCGATTCGATATAGATGCTGTCTCTGTCAGGAAAATATCGTCAATGATATAAATATTATCACGATACCCATACCGATACCGAACAGGTTCTGGTTCTCGTTCTGTCTCCAGTTTCTGCTCCCCTCCCTACCCTACCCTAGCTGCTCCCCTCCCTCTCCCACCGCCCCCCTTCCCTCTCTCCTCTGCACTCTCCAAGAACAGAGAAGAGGCGAAAATGCAAAATGCACAACACACATGGCGCGGCCAAACCGTACGTGGCTGCCAAATAGCGATGAAACATTGCAAACAATGTCCAGACAGTACAAACAAAGCAGAAATGTATGAATAATTGCGGCGTCCCCGTGCGCCGTCAAATGCCAGAGTTATGATCTGTTGCGAACGTGGTCCAATTTTTCGTAGTTGTTGGGGAATGATGTCACCATACTAACTGGGAACAGCACGACAAGTAACATCACGCTTCTCTGGGTTGTTCTGATGTAACTTTTGTTTGGGTGAGGGATGAGTTTTGTGCCCAAGTCCTCCAAAAAAACAACAGCATCAAAAAAGTCCATCAGCACATAATGAGGCGGATCCATCTGTGTTAGATTTTCTCCAGACTTCACCCTTTAATTAACACTCGAGCCAATTTAACCCAGTCGCCATCATTAACCGTCCGCGTTATCGTCGGCCACTTCTTTTCCCGCTTCCCGCTTCACGCATTTTATCAACTTGAGCCCAGATAACTCAACACACCTCTTATCTGGACACCCCCCACAACTCCCTCCCCTTCGCCCACCTTCCAACGCAGTTCAAGGTTCGTCCTCATCGCTGAATGTGCTCCATTTTCCCTTATCGGTAATATTACCCCCTCTTGTGTCCCTTCTCCTCCTCCGTCTCCCGTCATCCTCCTCTCTCCCGCGACACAAGTAGACTGACGTGAACTTTTTAAATTGGTGTCAGCACTCTTCTCTCCACATCTTTTTTCTCCACCCTCTCACTTTCCCCCCCTGACGTTATTAACAATATTTCACTTTTTTTCCCCCCTTCTTGGTCTTGTTCTTTCTCTCGGCATCTCTTAATTTATTAACGGTGGCTACATTTCTCTCTCTCCGTGCCCTCTTTCCGCCACTCTCCCTCCATCACTGCGGTTACACAATCAGAAATTAAATTGCCTGGGTCTTGGTTAGATAAGTGCGGCTATGAAGCTGGCCGAGGAGTAATTAGATAGTAAATTGGGGACATTAACACGGGAAGGCAGCCTGCTGCTGCTCTCTGCATTATCACAGCCCAGACACACCTTCAAACAACTACATTTACCACGACCTTTAGCCGAGAGCCTCACGGGTGCGTGTGTGCGTGTGTGTGTGGTGGTGGTGGTGGTGTGTGTGTGTGTGTGAGTGCGTAAGGCTTCAGCTGTCTCTGTGCTGAATGTGTGTGTGGATACGGCCCGTCAGCGCTGATCTGACTCACGCTGCTGTGAGTGAGTTGGGCAACATGGCAGCCATGGAGGAGCGTATCAAAAATATCCTGATATGATTCTTTATTCCCTTCACTGCTTGTCTGAGTTGGGTTCTTGGGGTGCCCCTGGGCAAGGCACTGGAACCCCTTAATGTTTAGTCCACATGTTCAGCGAAGGCATGAGGTGCTCCTGATACAATCTGATGGAAGGTATTTGGTCCTTAGAAGGTTTGATCGTGGTGATGATGTTATTGAATTAGATTTTAACCCTTGGATGCACAACCCACCAATACCTACACTCTTCCACGAGTGGGAACATTTCTGACCCCAACTGAAATTCTCAAAATATTGAGAATTTTCTCAAAATGAATGAAAACATAAATAAAAAACTTATTGCCATATGTCACAAACATGCTTAATGAGGAGTACCTGTCATATCAATTTATTAAAATTTTTCTCTATAAAGATTTTGAAGAACAACAAGAACAACAACAACAACAACAACAACAACTGAGGTCATTTTTGACCCTATGTATGCATCTAAGGGTTTAAGTCCATATCTAAGTCCATATATAAAGTCAATATTTTCATGCAAAAAAAATGTTTCTCAAACAGTCCCTGTTGCTCATATCTAGTAAGAGTTTGAGCAGTAGAGATGATTCGTGTCATCGTGTCTTGTGTCTTTTTGCTCTCTGTGTGGGTTGATTTATATCGTCCATATTTTCTGGGGCGTCGTTAAGCCTCACTGGATATTGGCTGTAAATCTGCTGCGGTACAAAGTGTGTGTGTGGCGTGCTAAACGTCTAATAAATGTAATAAACGAACCAGTGCTGCTCCGACGGCCGGGGTAACTCCCTTCTTTCTACGGAGGAACAGTTCTCCACACGTTCCTCATCCAAACAGCCTAATTGCCAAAGTCTAGACGCAGGCGGACCTCGATTCTTAGACACACATGGTGGGAAAAGACAGATAAGCTTCATTTTAACTCTCTTTAAAAACATTTCAGGCGTCAAAATGATACCTTACCATAAAAACAACCATTCAAACCCTCAAAAAACAATGATGAGCAAGATGGACAATCCTATAAGAGGTTCTGAGCTTCTTCTCCAAGCCCACATGACCAGAATCACCCAATCCTGCCCTGATCCCTCTCTTCCTCCTCCTCCTCGTCTTCCTCCTCCTCTTCCCTCTAAACTCTGCCGTCACGTTTTGATGTATGTGTGCTAGTTCGGGAGGTGGTCCGGTTTATCGCCCCCCGCTGGCCGGGCCGCGCCCTCTTTTCTAGCGGCCTGTCACGAACCTAATGTCGGCTCATCCTTCACCGGCGGGAACACG
>OMPJ01040706.1:0-17500 GCA_900312935.1 Carapus acus
CATGGCGTAGATGTAAAGACAGAAAATTCGGTATGTATGTTTCATCACCACTACAAATGTTGAAGTGTAAGGAAATGATCAATCACAGTTGGAAATATTAATCAATGATTTGAATCAGACATTTGCTGTGCTGTCTCTGTTGTTTGAATGTAGTTTAAGTTTCATTTTATGAGATGAAACACTAACTTTTTCACTTCCATCCACCATGTAGTTGGAGGGAGCAATATCAGTGTGGGCCAGGCTCCTGTTCCATATATAAGCTATCAAATTCCAGTTATTATGGGATACCACCAACTTAGAAAGAATGAAGGTGTATGGTGGTTTAGTTAGTGTTAGACATGTGGAAGCTTGTCCCTCTCACCGTGCTCCGAGGCAAATACCAGAGCCGACTGAGTCTATAAGATCCACGGAGGAGGGACCGATTGGCATTTATGGCCAGCGTTAACTTGTCTGCTAAGAAGCAATGCTTGGTGGTGTAGAAATCTACCGGGGCAACTTCTGCTTAGTTTTCCATTCCCAGTGTGGACGCTCAGTTTAGACATTTGCATTAATGAGATCGTTGTGTACAGCTTGGGTCCTTATATTGTTTTTGCTTGCTGATATATCAACACTGTTCATAACTGAATGGTGTTGTAGACTTTTACATAGACTTAACAACTGAGGGCCCAAATGAGAAAGGAATAACTATGCCTGCTGTTGTTGTTGTTGTTGTTGTTGTTGTTGTTGTTGTTGTTGTGGTCTCCCAACTGTTTGCACTTGATTTGTGTTGGCACTGTGGCCACAGATATGTCAGAGCCACAATAAGGACCGTTTTGGACAAATAATGTTATTTATTCCTTCCAATACCTTGCCACAAAGCACAACGCGGACACAGACGGAGCAGGAGCCACCAGCAGTTATTAGTCGTTGATTCAGAAGTTGGAACGGCTGATGGGCTTTAAACAACGTACCGCTCACTGCATGTGACAAGAAACGGTGTACGTGCACATACGTGAAACTGAGAAATTTAGGACTTCACCTCAATGTCCAAAGGAGGCCATTAAGACTGATGCAACTCAAACAATCCCAAAGATGATAAAAGGGGGTGATGCACCAGATCCTCCCCTTGGTTTCATCAAATCGTACTTTGCTTTAAAGTCTCAACTTAGCTGCACACCTTATCACATGACAGTGTCTGCCTAAAGAACACATTCTCTTTCCATGACTGGAGCATCTGAAGTTCACCATTAAAACATCAAGAATGAAATCACAAAACTTAATTGCATTAAGTGAGAAAATGGACACAGAGCAAAGACCAGTACGCATGAGAATTGAGTCACATAATGCCGTTTGTTTCATCCGACATCATTAAATGCTGCAGAGTCATTTTGCTTTTTTTATAGTTTTGGTTAAGAATGGCAGAAATGGAGGTGTTTTGGGAGCTTTTGTGGCAAAGAGGATTCTTAAGAAGCAGCCTGGTAAGGGTTAGGGTTAGGGGTTAGGAAAGGGGATCACATGACACTCTTTCGGCCTCAGGTCCCTTTTTTGAATGATGTGTCGGTGGTTAGTCTTTGATTGATGCTCATACTTTATTTGATAAGCAATCTGTAGATAATGCTAATGTCCGTGATGGAAATGTGGCAACAGGGCAGTCCTTGGAAAATTGCCGGGTTGTGATATGTTCCCTTGCGCCCAGGTTAGACGGATGCCTTCTCATGTATATCTAATATAATATGATATATCTATCACCATTTCCTTCACTCCTAGCGGAGAGATTCCACTCACCAGACCGCAACGTGCTGACACACAGTGATGACTCCTGTAATGCTGGCTTGCGTAGAAATGAGACATTATTATGATTGAAAATGTGACTCGGTAACACACAGCTGCAAATGGACATGGGAGCCTGAAACACTTTAATTCCACATCAAAAGTTAAACTAAATGTTTACTTGCTCCGATAGCTGAACACACTTGACAGTTAAAATCCGGGTGATGTCTACGGTCATGAGCGACAGCTTTAGTTCATCAACATGAAGTAAGGTCATAGTGGTTGTGCCAGTAGCAGGAAAGGCCATGAAAGGTTGATGTAAGGTGTTGAAAGTAAAAGCTGAGGCAGGTTGTTTGACCAGTATGCAAATATTCTATAAATTGTGGACATGAGCATTTATTATGTTAGTTGAAGAGGCAAAAGCTGAGGATATATGTTCATGGGCCCACTGCTAAATTCCCAATAATATGATCGTACCTCCATCTTTCATATTTCACTCATGATTTGTGTCCAAATACAATATGAGCAGTCTGTGTCTGAGCAGCTGTTCTTGGTAATAGGGCAGATTGGATTAGAAAGTTTGAGCAGTTGCTGTGAAATCAGTGATGACACGGCGACACCAGCCGGCCAGAGGTCCATCCCAGGCTCCTCCAAAAGGAGGCTCATGTTGAAGTGTCCTTGAGCAAGACACTGAATAAGAGGAACCGCTCAAATACATGAAATTTGCTTTCTGCGTTAAACCCGTAGGTGACACTGATGCGTATACCATCAATGGTGATCCAAAAAGTGGTGCCCGTCACACAGCGATCGGTGGGCAGACAGTGTTTGGGTCCCTTTTCTAGCTCAGCAGCACCTCAGGTGTGCCCTGCAGGTGGAGCTGCCTCATTTTTTCCACTTTGGTCCTAGGTAGCTCCTTTTTTCCACTTTGGTCCGCTCTGGACCTGATCTGGCCACTCAACATTTGACTGACAGATAATGGGGAAAAAGGAGAGAGCTCCAAGAAGTATCCAGGAAATCCTCAGTTCCTCCAATTTCCAGTGTCGCACTCAAATCTCTCACCTTGCAGACGAGACCCTATCAATGTTGCCTCTGCTTTCATGAGAGTTAACCGAGTAGTGCAATATTGCTTATAGGGTCTCGACTCTGAGGGATGATCGTCACCCTCAGACGTAGTCACACTGAGCTGTTGTTGTCCTTGTGCTACTCGATCAGGACTCCATATTTGTGTGCGTTACTCTGCAGACTGCACTGTAAATGGTTTTGCTGCGTGGCTGAGGTAAACACAGCAGTGCAACTACACTCATGTTGGCGTGCGTGGACATGAGAAACTACGAATGCAGAATCTTTATTCAAGATGACAAAATCAGTGACAATCTTGGTTTTGAAGTGATAATGTCTGTGATAGTGGTATTTAACCTGTTGTGTCAACATGATTATGGAATTTGCCCCGTTATTAAAAATACCCTTCACACACTGCATGAAAGTCTTGCTTTCATCACTAAATCTTTTGAATGCTTTCACTCCTGATGTTTACTTGGCATGCAGCTGCATGCAAGAGGGCCTTTGTACCCTGCACTGACAGAGCGGATTGTGTACATATTGTGTACATGTGAGGCCAGACATCTTAATGAGATACTGTGTTGCTATATCGTATCAGTGCGTTCAACTTTGTGCCGCCCTGACCATTTGCCAGCTCAGCAGTAGCTTCAGGAGGCTTTTTGAGTTGTGCTCAAATAAACGCGGGGCTTGTGAAAAATTGGTTGATGTCTAGCAAAGATGGCATTTTGGGATGTGGCTACAAAGTCTTCATTAAAAGATCCGCTTCCAGACGAAGTCAGATGGAAGCCATTGTTCCTCCTCAGTGACTATGTGTCACTGCAGTGTCAGTGATGAATGTCAATCATTTCAGGTAGTCAGCACCAACTGTATTGACATTGTTTCCCAGAGCCCAGAGGGACAAGTGACAGTTTGATATTTTGGTCCATAGAGGAGGCCTCCTGCTACTTCTTCGGAGAACAGAATCATTGCAAATTTATCAACACGAATGTGCATACTCAAATTCGATCAATAAATTGATTGACATTGTTTATGAATGCTGATACCAACTCACAACATTAAAAAATATGTTAACGTCTTTCTATCTGTCTGTCTGTCTGATCAGGTTGTTGCAATGCTCCACTGTCCGGTGCATCTTGAGCATTGTGCAGATAGAATAAGGCTACCTTCACTCTGCCAATCTTAATGTTCAGAATTCTTCTTTTAGAGTCAAGACAGTGTTCATATTGCCGTTTAAATGCAACCAACATCTGACTCAGATGTTCATTGTCCTGCAGCCCTGAAGTGACCCGCTTGCGCACAAAAAGATGTGATACATGTGGCGCATGCATAGAAGACTTCATGTCACAGAGCACAGAGCAGTGTGTGGAGGTGAGCGTACACGCGCTTACCTCCACACACTCCACCCACTTCACCTCGTTACGTTAAAGAAGGACGAAATGTGGATCAAATGTAAAGACTGGCCATTTGGGGTGGAATCAAAATGTTCTTGGTCGCATTTTTAGAAATCAGATTAGTGCCGTTCACACTGCCATCAAAAAGTTGGAAATAGGTCACATTTGGAGAGAAATGATTGGATTCGGGCCAGTACAGTGTCAACGTAACCTCAGCGTGTTTCAAGAATTTCCTTACGATTTTCTCGCCGATGGATTTTTTTTCTGAAGCTGATATTTTTGCCAAGAAGACGTTGTGAAAGGACGCCCCCTGCTTGACACTCTTTCCCTGTTGCACTACTGTGGGAGCTGCAGCAAGCAGTGCAATAATGAAAGGGCATTGGTCAGCTGGGCCTACACACACCCATCTCTGGCACACCACCATTCTTTCATGTCTGCTCTCCAACTTGTCTTGTGTAAGAAATTTACAATAAAGTTAGAATGACAGAAAGAAGAGTTGTTTGCCCCTTTTTCTCAGTGCGCCCGCAATAGTCCCAACAATATCAACACCACCAGAGAACAGCTTTGGAGTGACCACAGCGGCAATGACAAGCTGGTGGGGGAAAATTGAAACATGGACTCTCACTTACAAATTCTGTAGTTATTTTCACACCATGTGTGCAGTACAAGTATAAGAGCTAACTTGAATTTGGAAAAAGCATGTTGGCATACCAAGTGGTGCACAATGAAGAGATTGACTGTATTGGGATGTATTCATGTATAGTAACATATGGAACTATTTCCTAAATTGTATGATACACCCCTTTCCTTCAATTGAGTGGAAAACACTGAACATGATACAGAGGTTTACATTGTTTACACACAGGGCCATAAAGATGGTACACGAATAAACCATATATAAGCCAACACAAGTGAACTGGATGTGGTATCTAACTGTTTCTCATTTCAGACCTTCCCTGTGTAGGGTTAGGCTCTCATTGACAGCAAAGTTAACAGTAGATTGGTTACATTTTGACCAGGCTCAGAGCCACCGATTATACTGCGCGCAGAAACATGCGCGTGACCAATTTCTGCTACCACTGCACAGATGACGGAGCTCCCGCTTTTCTACGGTGAAGATTTCTCGCCAGGTTTTGGCAATACCAGCATCCATCAAATGTGTACCTGGCTGTAATGTGTCACCTTGACAATAATTTTGGCATCGTGATGACTTCTCCACTTGCATTTGAGGAGTGAGTCAGTGTGAGGAAGAGTGCTCATCTTCCCCTGGCCTGGGTGATCCAAGTAATTTGAACAGGGATTGGCTGTCAGCGGTGAAGGTGACAAATGGCCACGGTGCCAACAGACTCCGACCCTGTTCAAGATGGACTTAGAGGGTCAGACTCAGATAATGCTCACATGTTGAAACATTCAGTGCAGTCATAAGAGATGAGGCACATTCCGACTAAGTGAATGGGTTGGTCAAAATGTGACGTGTTTGCTGTTTACATTGTCGCTGCTCTGGACCTGACCCACTACACAAACCCGAAGAAAGAAGTGTCTGTTCACCCCATTCCTGTACTTTGATGAACACATTCTCATTAACCATGTTAATCATTACAGGCGTGCACATTAGCAGGTTGCTAGCTCAGTGCTGGAACATGGAGTAAGAACGTGCTAAATTTGAACCTTACTCTCCTTCTTCTATTTCTGATCCAGATGATTTCAAAATTATGAACTAGATCCAAATGAAACTCATCTCATCAACCCACCACAGCAAACGCTCCTGTGGTCTCCCTGATGGATCCTCCTCAGACCTCATCGAGCAGTGTTGGAGGTGTTTGTCGCCATCAAGTGGAGAAATGTCGACAGATAAAGGTAGGCGTGTCACAGCACCCGCGCCAAGTGACAGATTGGACGGCAATGTTTGTGGACAGGGTTAGGGGTTAGATCTTGATCTTGTTGGTGGAAAACGTTTGACAAATGCTTGCCCTGATTTCTCAATCAAATCATCTGTAATACCGATCTCAAATTCAAAATGAAAATATGCCGAGACCTCAAAGAGCAACTGTTAATGTACGCCTGCATGCACATGGAGGTCTGACGGACTTGGCGGCGGCGTCCAGTGACTGTTCACGACAGAAGGGCTGGAACTGGTTACTGCAGTAGTGGAAGAGGTTCAACCCTCCATATGTGCGCACCCCTCCCCTCCCCTACTGACCTCATCATATCTGATGTCAAGAAGTTTTTGTGACTCTGCGCTTTGGTTTCTGTGAAATTCAGGTCTGAATGGCTCTTTGGGTGTAAAAGGTTCCCGACCCCTGCGAGGATGAACTCGTTTGTATGCCACCCACACCAAAAGTGAAAGATCCCACACTAAACACTGTGCATTCGAGGGACAATTTTGGGGGAGCAAAAATGCAATATCTTGTAGGAAACAGTCCAGGACAATTTACAATTTAATTAAATCCATGGCTTGCAGCAAACACATGAAAGATTTACATCCTACAATCATAGGTCATGGATATATTTTCCCCAAACATTCCCATAAGTAAAAGTGCACCTTTAACCTAGGTAACAATCAGGTTGCAGTAGATTGTGGAGGAGTGTGAGTTCAGTGGTTCAGACAGGATAGCCCATGTCACACTCACTTAATTTTTTTTTAAAGTTAAAATACCCCTCTGTGACAAATTTCCAGGTATGTGTATGTCACATACATACTAACCTACATTTGTGGCAAAAAAAGGGGACGGGATCACCACCGATCCAAAAACCTGGACTCAAGTTAAGGTGACAGCACATCTGTCAAAGATGACATTATTTACTCACTACATCAAATCATCCAAATGGCCCACAGGACCCTGGGCAACACAAAACCAGAGTCTGCACACACACGTCCACGTTTGTCCCCGGAGCATGCTCAGAGCTCGTCGTGTCGCTGAGGCTCCAGGCTGGGCTGGATGTACACACCCTCCATTGTGCGCCACCAGTTGTGCTGGTTAGGCGAGCTCATTCCGTGCACCTCTCGCTGGCCGCGGATGGGATGGCCGTACTGCTCTCCGGTCACGCTCAGGAAGACGTCGGTTCCCACGTGTTTGAAGCGGACCACCTCGTCTCGCTCCCAGTGGATGCCCTCACATTGCACCGTCCACACGTCCAGGTCGTCGCCCTCGCCGTTCTCTCCAAATGCACTGACCTCCTAGGGCGCAAACAAATTGGAAAAGAACATTGTGTGTGAATTGCCGACTTCACGAGAGGTTATAGGAAAAAAACATCTTTGCTGTTAAATCATTGCAAGAAGGTGTCATGATGAAATTTGGATGTGATGAGCTGTTCTGAGAACCTTTAAAGACCCACATGTGCTCTGAGATATTATGGTATCACTCTGCACAAGATGGGGACACACCACAGAACTTCCCGTCTGCACTGGTTCCAACAGACTTGCAGAGCATCTTCAGACACACACTTCACAAGCAGCACACGTGGGATTCACAGGCTCAATGCTTTGTCAAAGCAACTGCACATATCAAACACTAACTCTTGCAAGGAAGATGGTTTAATGGACTGCCGCAGAAAAAGAAAAACAACAACCGTAAGTAGCAGTAATGCAGTAAACGGTTAAAAAAACTGTAAAAGCCGGTTCTGACCGATTGTTTTAACATTCCCGCTACTTCCCATTGTTTGCTTGGGCCACTTCCTTAGTCCACCATCTTTTTCATTGGCTGGTGGCAAGACATTTGCAGTTACGTCAGTTAACAGTTGAAACTACCAGACAACAGCCAGAATCAGCTTCAAATATTCAAAAATGTTTCATTTATTGCAGCTGAGTTTGGGCCAGTTTTCTTCCCCTCACACACAATTGTAGATTCATGCCTTAAACCCAGGATGTTTTTGAGCCAATTGTCCCCAACTTCTGCCCTTAACCCAACTGGAAATCATGTGTGTATCAATCAATGAGGAATGGTAGAGTATCCTTGGCTGCAGCAGACTGTTAATCTGTCCATCATTGACAAGAAGTCCTTCTTAAAATACGTAAGGTAAAGAATGGACAATTTGTCAGATGGCTCTCTAGCCACTGACATCTCTACAAGTACAAAAAACAGCTCCGTGTGTGTGTGTGTGTGTGTGTGTGTATGTGTGTGTGTGTGAGAGAGAGAGAGAGAGAGCGTGCGTGCAAGAGTGTGACAAACCTGATTATTAGACAAAGGTGAGCTAAAGTGGTGTGTGTGCAGGTTTCGGCCCGTCTTCATGTGTGTGATTCGGACAGCTTGTCCACACTTTATGGCCAAGCCCCTTTGACACGGGCGGTTGGACTTCCCACGAATCTGCCAGTAACTGTTGGCGTCGTCAGCGTTCTCCACACCCGTCACCGACTGCTGGCCACTACCTGCATTAACATTACAATTCAAAGTTATAGGAAGTTTCATTGAAATTCTGCATTGAATTGGCCCTTACTCAGTGTGGTGTAGTGATAGTGTAGACATTTGGAAAGTAAGAAATATGAGAGCAGACAGAGTAAATGACAGACCTATCGATATCTCTTTCGATATTTCGGACTACATTCTGCTCTTAGCTGTTGCAGTGTACATTTACGATTGTTTTCGATGGGATTGGTCTCATTTCTAAACAGTTGTTGAAAAATGTGAATGAAACTGACAATCACTATTTTAAAGAATTCAAATACGACCCTAGAACGGGCGCAGGGACATTGTTGGGCTGCAAAAAGTGAAATAGACCCAGTCGGGGCTGTAACCTCAGCAGTCTGGATTAGACTTTCCTTATATGGGACATTTACACCCTGCACGCGGTCCATAATATTGGTACAATTACAACCCACCCTCTGTGTAATTCAGTGCAGAAAGTTTTGCCTCTGTTCCTGTTTGCCAATAAGGTAGGTTGCGGACATACTTTGGCCTCTGACGATCATCACTGGTTAAACCAACTTCTTACATTATTAATGGCTGCTCTTTTGGTAGGATGGGATGAAGCGGTTGATCAGGTCATACAGCACATCACAAAAAGTCTTTGACCAGCAAAAATTTAGCATTTCAGCGAAAAAACGAAAAATCAAACAAACAAAAAAACCCAACACTATTAGGGCAGAGGATTTGTTTGTTCATTCCCCAGACTACAACAGTTATGTTCAACTGCCACAGTTCACAGCACTCAAGCAGATTGTTAGAGCTAGTTGTTTATTTTCCAACCCAATATTTTAATCATACATCAACACATCATTTTGTCACATATCTTTTTCCTTAGTCGCTGTTCTGAATGGGTCGTGACTACAAATTATTTCCTAAGCTCAAAAACGGATTCTGATTTCTGATTAATTCATTCTAGATCTGATGAATACCCCAGTTCTGCCCATGCCAAATGCATCGACAGTAAGTCACTTCTATGTTTACACAAATGGTTCCCAGAATTACGCACAGCATGAATTTAACGCTTGCCGAGCAACACCAACGGTCATTTGCCATTCTCCTCCTTTTCAAAGCAATTGATCAAAGCAAAGCCATCTTTGAGATATTAATCAAGATGAAAACTGGTACAGAATCACTAAGTTTCAGCAATGGGAGTAAAAGCGTCATTTCATCATCCCCATAAGAGATGACTGTGTCTTGTTGTAAATTCATCATTTTTCAAACTGACAAAAACTTTTAAGACGTTGTTTTGTGCCAGTGTGAAGAGGTGGAATGGAATATCAGATTATGGAATGGAATATCAGATTACGCCAAATGACTTTTGGGCAAACCATCACACGCAAACGCCCGAGCACCTCTCCTCCTCATGCTGCAGGGCCATGTGTTCATGAATAAAAATCAGAGTTAGAAGCTATTTAAAACCTCTGTGTGCATTGGTATAAAAAGACATTTGAGGTTGGATTACTCTTACTATTCTTGTTACAAGGAAAGTAAAGAGTCTACCAGAGTAGACAACGTCTTAATTTGTATGGTTGGCGCTGGGACGCATGTTTGAATGAACTGGCGGGCTTCAACACAAAATGTGACCCTCTATCCTTCCACAAGTCGCAGCATCCAAAGGATCGGAGAAAAGTGATGAGATGCTGTGGCGTGGCTTGGTGACCGAGGACACCGTGTCACAGAGGAGGACACATGGTCCTGAGGACACATGGCCCTAGTAGTTTCCTGTTTGGACACAATAGAATGGTCTTAATTTCAATCAGCATCCTTTCAGCCCTCGGTCCAACTAACGTGCTCGGGCATGTAATGTTGCCATCGACTCGACCCACTGTGCAACCAGCCGCCATCAACACACAATTAGACAACATTATGTCCGATGATCACAGCTTCGACATGAAATGTCTTTGCATGCGGCAGCAGGAAGTTTCCCAACGATAACCGAGTAGATGAGATAGTTAGATACATAAAGATCCATGAATGGAAGCTGCGGCGGTCGCGGTGCGTTTACCTGAGCCGTATTTGACATCGTGGGAATGAAGTCTGACGTTGTGTCTGGTGTTGAGTAGTTTCACGAGCGAGCCGCAGGTCACATAATTCAGTTCAGATGCAGCTCTCTCACAGTTGGACCACAGCAGCAGTAACAGAAAAGGTTTAACTAATACACTCAGAGCGCGGACAGCCTCCATTGTCACACGGGTTCTGCCTGCCAGTATTCTGAGGTGGACGGTTCAAACCACTGGGCTGATTTCAGCCAATCAGAGCATGACAAGTCCCAAAATAAGGAAGTAAATGTCTGCATATGATTGGTCACAGTATGATGTCTGCATGTGATTGGTCACAGTGTGATGTCTGCATTTGATTGGTCACAGTACACGGATGAGCTAACGACCGGAAACGTGTCCCCGGTGTTGGTTTGTGTTGGTCTTTCATATCGACGTATTTATGCACTGTGCTCGCTTTTCGTTCACGTTTGTCTGCCGCATCTCTGACAATAATCCATTAAAGGAAATCCTGAAATATGTAAAAACAATATGTAAATATTGCGAGCATTTTTCTCATCGTAGGCATTATTTTGAATGCAACCTTCCATGTGAACTAGGCAACATAATATCTCCTGCAGCACCATTCAGTTGGATAGACCTTAACTGTCCCATAACTGAAAAATTCACATTGATGCAGTATGTGTCAAAGCAAAGACAGGAAGAAGCAAGATATAAAAGAAGGCACAATTGCAGTAACATAGTTCACATTTACAATATTTACATATGTATCATCAATTGTTGCATTAAACGCAATGATTAAACCTACAAAGTTGAGATGAGGAAACAGCCACAGTGACCTGATATGAACATTACTGAGAAACATAACATGACAGACATGTTTGACATGACTAGCATCACGTGTTCAAGTGTTATTGCAAGTGTTAATAAACACTTCTATGGTAAAGTCTTGTGGGAGTGGGAAAGACAGTGCTGCAGTATGAATCCTTTTTTGAGTCGGTAGGTGGGTAGTTGTCTGTGTGTGTGTGTGTGTGTGTGTGTCAATATATCTTTGGACGATTACACCGTATTTTCACTTGACCATTCGCAAGGCAATTGTGTGTACATAGCGTAAGCCATATTTCTCTGTTGCATAATCACGGGAGAGTGACAGTGGTGTGCCTTGATTTGACTCCTGTACCGAGTGGGATGCTAAGTAGTGAGCTAAGTAGTGGGCTAAGTAGTGAGCTAAGGAGTGAACTAAGGGAGATCGATGTCCCCCTCGTGTCTCTCTTGTCCCCCTCGCCACATGACGTCACTCCATCTTGTGGCTGAAAATGACATCGAAGAGGAAACGGGTGGTAAAGATGAACACAGAATGCCCTCTAAGCGCCATTACAGCCAGATCAGACTAACTTGTAACTTTCCTTCCCTTTGTTGGTTCGGAAGTGGTTGAGGAAGTGGCCGCTCGGTCTGACCTGTTCGGTGAGTGTGTGTGTTGTGCCAGTGGGAGAGAGGAGGAGTGTGTGAAGGGTGGAGGAGGAGTGTGAAGAACATACAGGGTGCGCTTACCTGCCCACTCACACTAAGAACGCCCACAACGGAATACAGGTAAGACACCGACAACATTATTGATTATTTGAAAGTAAATCGTATCTTCACGAAGAACCCGCACGAAAACACGTGAAGAGTTGTAGTGGAGACTTCCCGCCGTCCAAATATGACACACACTACCGCCACAGCGGCTTTTTGACCTGTTTGTAGCCGCGCGGGCGGGCGTCATTGTTCGGGTTGGGAGTGACCATCGTCTGTTGAAATGTCGTGAAATTGCCGCAGCCATGGTGGTTGAACAGTCGAATGAAGAGCGTTGATCGAATGAAACGCTTAAGATGAGAGTCAAGTTTGACCCCGTGTGGTTCAGTTTGTGGACCCTTGAGAAGCTCCCACGATTGTACTTGCTAACAATGCAAGCCGCTGTGAGCGACACACACTTGCCTCGTCTGGGCCGCAATAGTGGATGAAAATCTTGACTTGAAGCCCGTATGTGGGAAAGGCCAATCGCATATTTTTTTGGAGAGCATTGTAGACCAAACGTTTTTTAGATTTTGTCAAGCTTTTGATTTCGATTATGCAATGGTGGGTGACAAAACAGAGACATTGCACAAAGAAATGTGATGCTTGTGGGCGTTTTCGACATTCGGCAAAAATACATGATATTGTATGTATTGTCTATTATCTGGAGTTGCATTCTGACTGACTTCGTAATGACAGTTACCCAAAACTGAGAAAGAAGACAGAAATTTGAAGCATCTACATTAATGAAAGGCAATGTGTGTTTTAATAGTCAGAAATTGTGTTGTTTGTGTGTTGATTGTGTGTTCTGGAAAGTTTGATATTTCATTTGAACCAGTGAAAATGCTCATCTCTTTGTCATCATGAGCTGATGAATCTCCTTTGTAACCTACAGAACTTAACACAATCATGAAAAAGTGTACAACTCAAAGTAATAATTCAGTTTACTTGACAAGTGAATTGCAGTACAAATTAGAAAGTATGTAGATGAGCGATAACACCGATCGAAGAATTCTCAACTTGAGGTTTGTTCTTTATTTCTGTTTCTAAACTATCACAAACATTAGTCTTGCCTGAATGAGTAGTGATAACTTAAGAGTTAACTTTGTCTGTGTTTCACTCTAGTGGCACTAGAGACGAGTCCCCGATGTCGTCTGGAGGAGGGCATTCTGTCACCAGGTTCGACCGGGTGCGGGAGGTTCCTTACTATGACCAGGTCCCATTAGACCTCCCTCCACCCCCAGTGTCGTTAAATGAATCAGACCGGGCCTTCAGCCTCGAACCCCTTCCCCCACCTCCTCTACCTGATCAGGCCGCAGTGGGGCCGGATTCCTTCTACCCCCCGAGTGACGATGGGCCTCTCGATGCCGATGGCGACGCCATGGACATCAAGCCAGTCCACCGTTTCATCCCTGACTCTGTCAAGAACTTTTTCCGTGGCAACAGCAGTAATCGAGGCAGCAAGGGCTGGTCCTTTCCACCTCCTCCAACTGCTCCTGACTCTCCTGCCCCCTCATCCAATAAATGCCACACAACAGCTGGAGTCCCATGCTCTCCGCCACATTCTGCCCCACCGTCTCCTTCCCTCATTGGCTCATACCGGGACCCGTACGGTGGCTCAGGTGGCAGTTACAACTCGAGGAAGGAGCGAGATGCACTTTTGCTAGGTGCCGAGGCTCTGGACTCAGCATCAGCAGCGCACACCAACGTCTCTGCCCAGACCTACCAGGAGAGAGTGGAGGAATACCACCTGCGCTACGCCTACATGAAATCTTGGGCTGGATTACTGAGGATCCTAGGCTGTGTGCAGCTGCTATTAGGAGCTGCTGTGTTTGCGTGTGTTTGCGCCTATATACATAAGGACAATGAGTGGTTCAATATGTATGGATACAGCCAACCACAGCTGTATGGAGGACTTGGTGGTACCTCTGGAGGTTATTTTTACACTGGCCCCAAGACACCTTTTGTTTTAGTTGTAGCTGGTCTTGCGTGGATAGTGACTGTAATTGTACTAGTTCTTGGAATGACATTGTACTACCGCGCCATCCTGCTTGACTCATCATGGTGGCCACTGACAGAGGGTGCGATTAACCTCTTTTTGGCAGTGCTCTATTTAGCTGCAGGAATAGTATATGTTAGAGATACCACCCGCGGTGGAATGTGCAATCTGCCAGTCTTCAATAACGGTGTCAACGGTGCTTTCTGTCGCACCGAAGCTGGACAGACAGCTGCCATTGTGTTCCTCTTCATCAACATGGTCCTCTACTTTATAAGTTCTGCAGTTTGTCTCAAGCTGTGGCGGCATGAAGCGGCAAGGATGAGGAAGGAGGCGCTAGCACAGGAGGTCTGTTTTACACACAAAGACATAAACACGATGCACACGAACAGCAGAGTGCACGTAGCTAATTGCATTCACTAAACACTTAACAATTTGTCGCCCATACAAACAATTTTGGGCATCATAAATGAACACTTAATTGTTGATTAATGGATCGCACACACCTAATCTTAATGTCCTATCTCTCTATCACAAAAATGTCAGATGCAAACAATCTCTTCATCAGTGCCTCTATCTGTTGTAAGTATGATGGATGTATGGATTGTTATTAGAGGATTGATATCATGGAGATGGTGTCAATGAGCACGAGAACATAACGCTGTCTTTCTCTTAAGCTTGGCCGAGGATCCAGGAACTCAGAGCAGACACCTCTGCCCACAGTCCAGCCAGACATTATGGATGCTCAAGGCCACTCTCACCCTGCCCCTCGAATGGCACCAGAGCCAGAGATCCTCAGAGGTCACATACCAGCCGGACATATCCCCAAGCCGGTCATCGTGGCAGACTATATTGCGTAAGTATTACAGCCAAGCTGCCAATGAATAAGATCGACGACTCTCACACACATCAGCAGCCATTCACATCATTCACATCACATGATGTAGTCTCAAGTTTGCAAAGAAATCCGCCAATATGTCAAGCGAAAATATGTCAGTCTCTGCATAATGTTACACACACACAGAAACCTAGAAGCTCAACAGACAGAGGTCAATCGATCACAGTCCATTGTTGCAACTACCCACGGTTCCCATCAACGACGTTTCTGGCCCTTACACTCATCTGTTAAGTTGTAAAAACGTATCAGTGAGTCTCGAAAGAAATGACCTATAAACAGTGATATAGATAGTACTCCATGTATTTCCCTCCTCTTGTCTGGGCCATTGCAGAGTAAGCAGCCCCGCCCACACTTCCTGGTTCCTGGATTTTAATTTCAAATCGGTGTCCCCCAGCAGTTCCTCAGACAACTGTGGAATATTTTCTTTATTGCATGTTGTAGATGTGCCTTTTGGGTCTCTCCCCACATTGGAGTCCCTTGAAAACGTTGGCAGATGGTTAGGTAGCATCTTTACTGGAGGCATGCACCAACCTGCTGAGGACTTGCAGCAGCATTTCACTGAGGCTCCCAAATCTTCAAGCTTTTCAGTCTTAAACATTGTATACCTGTATGAGCATAGATGTTAACATCCTGCAACCGCTGTCAACAAATCCATCCAATTGTTTCAGTTATTGTTCTGTTCCTCAGGGCAATCAAGGAAGAATTGATTCTCTTGCATGAATGTCTAGTTTGAGGACTGCGTGGTTGCAGCCCAAAAGCTTAAATTGTCCTGCTATGTGTGACACCTACTTAACTTGATGTAGCACTAAGAATCGAGAGGGGACAACTCACAAATACATGGGTTTGTAAATATAAATTCCTATTTCACATTTCCCAAGACCCTTAGAATGTTTGCTTTTGTATTCATTGGGAATGCCACCGCATATTGGTTTTTAATTTAGACTTTAATGATGTGTTGACATCATTTTTTCACATTATCATCTTTAGCCTGTTCCTTCTAGGGTGTCAGTGCCCAATGCTAAATAAGCTATTTTTTAATATTGGCCGAAGGAAAAACTACCTGCCTTGAATTTACTGAGAAAATGATTTCACATATCCTTCATTTCTTTTTGTGTGCTGATGATTTAGATAAAATGCTCAAATAGCTACGGGATAAACTGGGGGCTTTTTATCCATGACACAAAATTTCAGACCAGATTGAAATTAGATGGTCTAACCATATGGCAATGCTTTTCATTCACCTCAGTCATATTAGAAATTGAAGTCACCCTGCAACTGTGCAACATTTTATTTTCACAGTAAATACCCCATGATTCATTCGGACGAGGAGAGGGATCAGTATAAAGCTGTGTTCAATGACCAGTTTGCCGAATATAAGGAGCTACATGCCGAGGTCCAGGCCATGTCCAAGAGGTTCGAGGAGATGGACGAGATGATGCGCAACCTGCCCACTCGCCCCGCCAGTCAAATGGTACAACTCTAATAAAATATTACTGTGTACGTCAGTACAGGCACATTATGCATTCAAATGAAATACCAGAGACATTTTCTATTTTGCTCCAGGAGAAGGAGCGGATCAACAACATTATCCAAGAATATCAGAGAAAAAAAGCAGTAAGTAAACATCACAACCATAAACACAATCATGTCCTTGCAAAAGAAGAATTACAGCATATTAAAAGTTGAGGTTGAAATTGTTAAATGTCTCAATGATGCTTGATCGGCCCCTCTGATTGAACGGCCAGTACAACACTCGTACTCATTTGGACAGATTGTTATTGATGTACGAGTTGCCCGCCCCTTCTGTATTTGGAGTACAACACAAACAGTCTGACAATGATGATCTGAATTGAAACTGCTCTTTCCCGGTTTTTGAACAAGATGGCCATATCGACTAAGGGCACTTTATCTTAAGCCTTCTAAGACTGTACCCAGACTGTGCCAACGCTGAATTAACCGATTAAATCACCAATGCAAGACATTGATTGTACAATTGCCTCTATCATACAGTGCTTAATGTTAGAAATTATTTCCTATAATTAGGACGACATATTGCAGTAATTTCTGACTTAATACTAATTGATTCTGAGACTGAATTCAAAATAAAACAACAGATAATACACATTTGTGCAATTTCAATTTCATTGCTTAGGATCCATCGTTTTTGGAAAAGAGGGAGAGATGTGAGTACCTGAAGAACAAGCTCTCACATATCAAGCAGAAGATTCAGGAATACAACAAAGTCATGGACTGGAATGGTGGCAATTTTTAGTTTGAACTTTTGTCTGACTCGCAAAGCATTCACGTCACTATTTGCATTCTTGTAGTTTTGCAGTGTCGTAATCTTGGTTGCTGTATGAGTTGGCAGTAGGTTTGAGACATAATCTGTATTTCACAATTTTGCCAGTAAACACAAAGGTAAGACAAAATTTGCTGATGAAATTTAGGATTTTGAT